>CATIWQ010214113.1:0-29334 GCA_949673415.1 Euphorbia schlechtendalii
GATTTACCTAGTATCTGCATTTGCATAAAAAACAACTACATACCACGTGAAATCTTTTATATGAAGTATAAAAATGACTCAAACTATAGTGTTTATTGTGTGAATTTATTATGATAATAAGTGTAATTATACACTTATCAGCAGCAATCACTACTATCCCCATGTTTACTACAATGGCTAATGCTGTTGTAAGAAAGATTAAGGGTAGTGTGGAAGCTTCTACTGAGCAGTTGAGTCTCTTGAGTACCAACATGGTAACTCAAGTGACACAGTCCACAAACTTGGTGAGGAGCAGGCAAAAATAAAGAGGCTCACAGATCACAAGATCGAGAATGTCCTCAAAGAGGTGGAGCAATCAAAGGATGTTGGCCATAGTATTGTTAAGTTGGTGGAAGCCTAGTTAAAATTTTTACTGAACCATGATAACAAGCAAGACTAGATGGTGAAGCTGTTGACAGATTTCTTAGAAAAAATGGACAAGGCCCTTGTCAATAACCTTGACTCTCTCTACACCAAGCTGGACTCTATCAAAAGAGAGGTCAATGAGCACACAATTGACAAGATCTCCTCTTCGTAGAAATTCCTGATCTCTGCAATGGGGAAGATTTTTCCAGACATGCCAACTCATAGCTTGCCTGCTACAGACTCTCTAGGCCCTGAGACTGGTATGAACATTCACAACAAGTTAAATGTCATAAAGTTAAAGATAGAAGACCTGTTGAAGAATGTTAGAACTCTGATGAAGATGGGTGAAGTGGACGAAAAAGATATTGATTATACTACAAAGTTTATATCATCTATTAGACCTAAAGTTCTTGACATTGAAGCGTAACTGAAGATTGCACTAACTTCAACAAACTTTAGAGCCCTTCTTCAATGCTTTCAACAGTTCAAGTGTTAAGGATTTGACCAGATTACGCACCTCTCCAGATATCACCATCTTTTTCTTAGCAAGCTTAATTACCACGATTTCTTATTACCAAGGGCAAAGAGCAACTAGAGTAAGAGATTTCCCCTAAAATAATCATCCAGTAAGAGAACTTTCAAGCTACCCCCTATGCCTTTAATCTTTGCCTTGAGCAAATTGTCCAAGGTCAAATAGCAAAGGAGGAGAAGGTAGCTGAAGATTCTCTTTGAATGGTGAATCTTAACAAGGGCACTCTTCTAAGGCAACCATTTCATCATAAACCTCCTCAGTAGCAACATTCAAAGAATAATCAAGACAAGAATGTTGGTTCTTCCTCCACAGCTCATAAATAGATTAGGCAATGTTCTTTGTAGTTTGGAACTTATAATAGGACTTAGCTGTGTAATCTTAGTTCTCAACATAAATAATGTATTAACTAAGTCATTTTTTAATCAATAAAAATTACAAGTTCCTACCTCAAGTTAAGATCTTCTTACCTTATTTTATGTTGTATGTATGTTTTGCTGTGAAGTTGATTATATGATGCAGGAACTCATATAAGAGATTAAACTTGAAGAAAAGCTGAAGTAAGATAAAGTCCCAAAGTGAAGAAAAATCCTTAAAGTATGGGGGAGGTAAGCTACTTGAAGAAGACTCACTCAGTATGGGGGAGTTCAAGTTGACTAAGGAAAGTCACTCACCACAAGGGAGTCATCGCTTTCCAAGTATTCTTGATATCTCTAAACTACTTATTCAATTAACTTGTTCTACTACCTAGTTTGCTATCTATCCAAAATGGTAAAGATTGTAGAATCTAAGTTAATAGCACATCATAGTTGTGAGTGGGCGACACGGAGCGGTGGGCCGAGAGCACCCGGAGATGAGGGGCGTGGTCCACAAGGGTGTTTGAAAAAAGGTGCATCGGGTCGTGGGACCTGAGAAAAGGTTGAAAGAGAAAGCGAAAAACAAATTAGATTGGTTCGAACCCGAATCCATCGTCTCTTAGTGTGGAGTCGCCACCTGGATTAGCTCTTTCCAGGAATTAGAGTCATGTGCCCACTAAGACATAGATTTTTGGGTTCGGGATAAGTTGCTTATTTCTTAAGTGATCACATTATATTACATCTACAAAAAACCGTATTTTCTTAGTTATGCATATTCGCACTTAGGTCTTTTTTAGACTTTATATGCATGATTCACGTACTGCAAAATAATAAACCATCCACAAAGTAGTAAGTAAATGCGAAAAATAAAGATTATAAGGGTTCCAAAAATTGGGGGATGCAACCGCCAGCTAACCTATTAATTACATTTCTAAAAAAATTGAAATTACGATACCTGAAGGAAAATTGAAATCCTAAACATACATCTAACCTGCATCCACAATGGTTATCACAGGGGATATCCCATATGTTTGATTTGATTTTAGCAAGGCCCGTGTGGCCTAATTAAACATCGATGGTTTAAAGCTGTTATTTTAAATAAAAATATTTCATTTTTATTTACATGTATGTTGATAAATTTTAATTCCCTTCGTTGGGGTATTCTAACATAAAAATTAAAAAGAAATAAAAGATGAAGAATATTACAACATTATTTACAATAATAAGGAATAAAAAATAATTCCGAGGCCACAAATAAAAATTAGAAAGAAATGAAGCAGACGAAAGCAAGGAATCCGCAGTTCTAGGAACTTAGAGGCTTACCCTTACGGTATGAAGTTTTTTGTTGTCTTACTTTACTCATTAGTTCGAGGTCCCTTAGTCACATGGTATGCGCAAAAGTTATCCTTCTCTATTGGTGTAAGAGGAACAAAAGTCTTCAAGTTTATTAGCAAACCGAGCATCCTACACGTGACAAAAATGATTGCCAAGGATTTAGTCCAGGTTTTAGGCTATTTGGTCATAATGACACTAGCTTAGGTTCGATACTCAAGAAGTACTTGAGAAGTTCAGGCTATTTGGTCGCAATGACACTAGCATAGGTTCAGTATTCGGGAAGTACCTAAGAGATGTAAGGTTTTTTGGGGTAATTTGGTCACAATAACACTAGCCTAGGTTTGATACTCGGGAAGTACGTAAAAGGTTTAGGGCTTATTTGGTCGCAATGAAACTAGCCTAGGTTCGATTTTTAGGAAGTACCTAAAAGATTTAAGGCTATTTGGTCGTAATGGCACTAGCCCCTCGAGAAGTACCTAAAAAGGTTTAGGGCTATTTAGTCACAATGGCACTCGCCTAGGTTCAGTACTCGAGAAGTACTTGAGAGGTGTAAGGCTGCTTAGTCGCAATGACGCTAGCCTAGCTTCGGTACTCAAGAAGTACTAAAAAGGTTTAAGGTTATTTGATAGCAATGACACTAACTTATATTTGGTATTTGCATGTACCCAAATGGACATAGGTTATTTCCTAATGGCCACTCTGTTCAAAGGTATGCTAATTTTGAGATTACTACACTTTGGTAAAGAGGATTATATATGCAATATCACATGAAAAAAGTATGGCTGCACGAAAAAAATGGTTAAAATTGACACAAAGGAATGTACATTGTATGCAATAAAAGAAAAGAAAACTACACAAATAATAAATTCATCAACATGTTCATATACTATACTCTTTCTTCCATGCTTAACACCACGTGGTCAAAACAATGTTCTTTCCTAGGTATTGGGTCTTCTTACTATCAACAAAGGAATTTAAAGGGCATCTCGTAAAATGCATTTTAGTTTTGGTAACCTAGGGAAGTTTCTATGGCTCTATATGTGGGCATGGTCGAAATAGGGTCGTAAAAGGTTCCCATAGTTTAATATAAATGCATTTGTATTCGGGCAACTATATTGTACTTCTATGAGTGATATTCTCAAATCCATGCCGTAAGTGCTCATGAACTAGGCGACACTTCATCCAAAATATCATGGCTTGAGAAACGCGTGGAAAATGCACCTGAATGGAATGTGAGTTGTTAAAAAAACATTTTAATTATGTTTAGAAAACTCTTGTTGGCATAATATGCTTGAAATTAATATTTTGAACTAAGTATCGTTTAATGCTTTGTCTAAAAGTTGGTTTTTTGAAAGAAAATAAATGAAAAAATTAACTAAAATTCCCAGCGGAGTCGCCACTGTGAGCGGACGACGTTTTGACGGACACAATGAAGCGGGCCGAAGGATGGTACTTTAGATTTTTTTTATATGGGATAATGCTAATTTTGGAAAAAAAATAAGTTTATTGTCTTATAGAAACAAATGTATTCAGAATTAGGAAAAAAATGTCATGGAAACAAAAAGATTTTATTTACTAGAAACCCAAAACATATTTTGGAAATACGTCAGTATGGAAACAAATTTTATAATTTGAAAATGTTAATTCAAAGAGGAAAAAACATTAATTGAAAATAAATTTTATAACAAAATAATAAAATAATTGATTTTGTAAAAAGGAAACGTGATTATGTAAAAATAAAAGAAAGATCATATATTTTAATTTTTTAAACAAATTTTGAACTAAAAGTAAGATGGAACTAGAAAATAACATTTAAGAAATATTGGAGTCATCACCCGATGTAGCTCTACCAGGAAATTCGGTATAACCAACCGGACTAGGATTCCTATATCTGTTAAATAGAGATTTTAAATCCGGACAAAACTTTTACTAATCTACTTAGTTCAAAATATTTTATTATGCCGTTTTATCCAAATTTTAAACCTATTGTCAATTATAACCCTATGTTAATTTATATATGCTCATACAATAAATTTAAACCAAGCAAAAAAAGTAAATAACACATTTCAAGCAAGAAAATAAAAGATAGAAATTTAAAGAGATTACAACTGCCTAGTTACAATAATAAAATTGCATAAAAAGAGGATTGCATATGTGTTGGACTTTGAGATTTAATTAAATCTCAATTTCCATCTTCATAACAAACCCACTTGTCACCTTGGAAAATTCAAATAAAACATTAAATTGTCATAGAACTAAGAATAATACAAGAATGATGAAATGAAATATTAATAATGAAAATAAAAAATGAAAATTACAAAATGATATTACTCTCAGATTTACCTATGCGGGATGATTCCCAAATGATCAATTCGGACTTTGAGAATATTTGAACAACTTTGTAAAAGAAAACGTTTTTTGGCAAAGAAAATGGCAAAGCATCACAAAAATGTGTAAAGAGAAAAAAAATCACTTATTTAAGAAGTTTAGGGATCTACATATACTTAAATTTCATCAAAAGAAAGGAATTACATGTGTTGCTAAAAAAAGTTAATTCCTAGCATCTCCTTCCTTTTATCATTTATTCATATTCCTTTTTTTCATATTGATTTTCTATGATCCAACACAAATATTAAGCTAATTTGATTTATTTCAAAAACAAAAAGAAATTACTAAAAACAAAATAAAACCAAACAAATAAGTCAAGTCGAATAAAAACAAAAATAATAAAAAAGTAAACTAAAATAAAATCAAACTTAACATATACAGATAAAATAAAAACATTTTTTTAAAACAAAATTGTTCAACGTCTCATCAAGTCAAATGTCATCTTGGTACACATTTAAGGTAAAATTTCATCATCAGGTCGAGTGGACCGTGCTCACAGTCCCATTCACTTATGGTCGGAACGGTGATTATCCATGATACTCAATCCCATATATCTCATTCAATTCTGCTATTTCGGATAGGAATCGAACCCCAATATCACTAACGATGTGGTGAGGAATTTAGAAAAAATTTGGAGCTCTATGAACTTAACCATCTTCTTGTTGGTAATATTGGTGTAGAATTCGGCCTCAACCCACTTGGATAAGTAATCTAGACCACCATTATGTATTTATGTCCATTTTTTAGATGATGGTCGCATCTTGTAATTTATATCTATCCCCCATGCCGAGAATGGTTAAAGAGTAAATAAATTTTGGAGTTCGAGATGTTAAATGTGAGATTTCTTTGTGAATTTGATACCGGTGATACTTCTTCACTTCAGTTACACAATCTGTTGTCATGGTGGTCCAAAAGCACCCCTTTCTTTTGACTTTCCTAGCTAATGCTATTCCATTCATATGCAGTACGCAGGTCCCTGAGTGCAATCTTCTCATAACTCGGGTAGCTTCTTCTTCATTCAAACATCTAAGTAGTTAACCATTACTAGACCTTTTGAACAAAAAATAATCTGAATTAAACTACTAAACTTCTTGATGTACGATCAGATTGACCTGCATTTTCTAGGTATTGTCCTTCTCATAAGAATCTTACTATATCGGTGTACCATGGGTACCCTGAGACTTCCACCACTATCATTATTGCTTTTTCGTAAATGGATGATTTAGATGACTTAAGAATCAATGGTTTCATCAATCTTTCCTAAGGATCCTTCCACATGGAGGCCAATGTAATCTATCATTTGGTTTTCATCACTCGAAACATATTGGTATAAATATTGCCTGAACTTTAATGACTAAGCCCAATTTACTTCGAGGTAAGGTTGAAGAGTCTCTTCTTTGATTTCCCAATCCCCTTCCACTTAGTGGATTACTAAGGCGGAATCATCTATGACTAAAACTTTGGTTTCCCCTATTGCTAGGAGTGCTTCTAACCCAAATAAACATGCTTCATATTTTGCCCCATTATTGGTGATTGAGAACTCTAGGCACTAAGACAACAGAATTATTCCATTTTCTTGAGTGACAATGATAACCCTAAGCCCAATACCTCTTCTGTTGATAGCTCAATCAAATTACATAGTCTAAGTGAGTTTTGCTTCTACAATCATGGCTAGTTGTTTCTTAGGGAACTTTAACTTCTCCACATAATCAAATTCAATGGCTTTCTGGCTAGGAATTCGACCACTGCTCGTCCTTTTATCAGTTTCCTAGTGATGTATTCAATGTCACATTCTAATAGAAGCAATAACAATCTCGATAGCTTTCCAGCTAAGGTGGGGGATTCACAAAGATACTTCATGGGATTGATCTTTACAAATTCTTGGATTTAGTATGACTGGAAATAGTATCTCAACTTCTAGGTGAGCCAAACCACTATGGAGCATGTTTTCTCAATTATGGTGTAGTGGCTTACATATTTCAACAACTTCTTATAGATGTAGAAAATTACATGTTCCTTGTTATCGTTTTTCTCTTGTACTAACATTGCTCTAATAGAGGTCTCTTCGATTCTCAAGGAAAAGACCAAAGTCTTTCACAGGATTGGGGGCTTAATGATAAGTGTATAATTACACTTATTATCATGATATTTTCAATCATAAAACAATATGGTTTTGAGTCATTTTATACTTCATATAAAATATTTCACATGGTATGTAGATGTTTTTTATGCAAGTGCGGAAACTAGGTGAATCTTGGGAGTGAAATGATTAAAGATGGTATTCTATGTAAAAAGAGTGAAAAATGTGCAAAAAGATGCGTGGAACACAAGCATTTGGCTTAGGATCGGAACTGTCAAAGATCGACAAAGTGTACATGATCGTGACACCCATTCACGGTCGCTACTTGTCACCCTTCATAAATAGAAAGTTGCCAACCATTGTTCATGATCGAGACATCTAATTCGTGATCGCGATTTTTGACGGATATTGGTTATCTCTTCTCAACTACCAACCATCGGATAAAAACGATCAACCGCTACCAACTACTAGATGAAAAAACACCTTTTGGAAGTAGACCAATCACAAAAAGGTGCCTTTCCATTGTGGATAAGGAACCAATCACATTGAAGTGATGCAACCCTTCGCCAATGGACACGACTCTTCGTTTGGATAGACGCAACCTTTCATACTCTATAAATAGGGTTCTATACCAACCAATTTCATAGCATAGGGGATGACATGCATGGTAGACATTGAATGATAGAATGCGTGTATGATAAAGAGTGAAAATAGTATAGATTTCGCTACGTTCAAAGTTATAGTGAGAAAAATGTATATGTGATTCGATTTTTGTTTTGATCACTAGATTTCTCCACAAATTCGAGCGATTGTTGTATGAGTGTAATTGCAAAGCACTTAACAAATAAAAGTTTTCATTCTTCAACATTCATTTATTCGATATTCACAAAGAATAGTATCCTAGCGGAGGTTCTGTATAAGTCGAGACTGAATTCAAAGTAGATACAGGAATTACAGGAATTGATGACTATCATTAAAGATTGGATACGATTTTATCAACTTTAGCTTTCACTTACATACCTTACAACTTTACTTTGTTTTCTACTTATAATTTCTATTTCGAAGTTTATGATATGTCTATGTGTCATCACGAGTATTTCATCTTGCGTCTCTTATATTAATCAAGTTATATGCTTTCGAGTTAACTTTAAGAGTGATTTCAAGGTTAATAAGATTGTGTATGATCATTGGATCTATGATTATAATGCTGTTTAGTGAGCCAACATTTTTGGAGTGGTAACTTGCTAAATATGGCTATGTGAGAGCTACCCGTACTAAGCATAGTATTATTGTTATCCAGGTTCTTATAAGTGTCATAATTCATGTACACTAGATCTAGAAAAGTCATTTCATGTGTTGCTCTGCAGTGAATTATTGAATATTTGAGCATCTAGAACTATGTTTGTTGAAGTTATCTAGTGTATGAAATCTTCTTGATGATTTTGCATGTTTTTCTCTACTATACTTGTTCTTAGGGAATATCTATATAATTTACATCTTCTCTAATATGTCCATGCATCTATCTATTTATTAGTCTATCATCCAAACCCTCCAATAAAAATTACCTTATTTCTTTTGTTTTGTAACTCTAGTTGGTCCTTAGAACCGAATTCCTTCCCTGTGGGATCAATGTCGTTTAAAACTACATCGTAATTGTATACTTGCAGTGGTCATCATTTTTCTATTTGATAAGTAGTACTGACAACACCTGTTCATATTTATAACTTTTATCTTATTAGTAGAAAAGTGGGAATAAGGTTTTTGGCACCGTTATCGAACATAAGCCTATTGGAAAAGAGTATAGTAAAAAATATTGTGAACAAGGAAACCAATGAAGATATTCCTTTATCTGCTCAGTTGGAGCAACTCCGAACAACTACCTCAATAGCTTCCTCTCCCAAGGCAAAAGATTACTCTTAGAAAGTTAGAGCTAACCTAGAAAAAGAAAGGGTAAGAGTCATGCATGCCCAGCTCCTGACAAGGTAAAGGAAGTAGATGAAGGCCAAGACTCTCACTTAGAGGGTAGCTGAGGTGAAGCTGCAAGATGAAATAGAAGAAGATGATGTGGAGGCACAAGAGTCTTTACTCTAGAGGAAGCGCAAGCTTAAGGCGACTAAAGTAACTGAGGAGCAGGGAATCTCAAAGAAAGGCAACTAAAACCTCAAGTGCTTAAGCAACAATTCATGTGGAATAAATTCTTTTCAAAGCAAGGGGAACTCAATGAAAGCGCACTGCCACCATTAGACCACTTAGGAAGAACATTCAAGTGGTGAGCAGTGATGAGGATTTTGGAGCAACCATTGTCCTTAATTAAGAAGATTCTGATCTTCCTAATCCTAACATCCCCATACCCAAATTCAAACAGACTAAGGAACTTGCTACTCAGCCTGAAGTACTTCAAGCTGACCCATCCTTGGGTCAAACAACTAACCCAGAAGTACTCTTAAATCCTACCCCAATTTCTTCTGTAAATCCTAAACCCTCTTCTCCTATACATCCCATAGTTTCTACTCATGTATATTTTGAAATTCCTTCTTCTCTTGTAAATCCTCAACCTAACACTTCGAATACCGTAAATTCTGTAGTAAATATCCCTTCTACTTCTAACAATACCCAAGATTCCTTTTCCCCACATTCTTCTTCTTCCCATACTCAAACACAAACACAAAATATCCAAACTCAAATAATTCCTTCCCTTGTAAAATCTAAGTCGATCCCCATTTCTTCAACTATACAAACTTCTAAATCAACCATTTCTTCAAACCCATCCTTTACCCCTCTAATCCCTCTGATTAGAGAAGTTTTTAATGCTAAGAACTCTGCTCATCATGGAAAAGCAAGTGGTACTGGTACTAAGGCAAATTTTACAATAGTGAAGTACCTGAACCCAGCAACAAGCGAGTCTAAAAGGACATGGCTGATTTATCAATCTTGGCTTAGATAAGAGAGTTGGTCAGGAAGAAAATCCCCACTCTTAAATCTGATGCTAAGTTAGATGGGGTAGTTAGCAAATTGTTGCTAGCCAAAGATTTGATGGACTTGTCTTCCAAGCCCAAAGCTAAGCTTGCTGAGGTTGATGAACACACAAGTTTGCCTTCTAAATCAATCTATTTCAAGGAGTTTGAGAAAATTCAAGGCAACTTATTTATGATTCAAAATCACCTTGCCAAGGAGAGCGCTAAGAGCTTGGTAGATAAGATGGCTCCAATCCTAGTTAGATTATCGATTTTTGCAGCTCAACTTAGTGCAATTATAACATCTATCCCCACGTCCATTGCACTAGCTAACACGGTTGCAAGAAAGATAAAGGGTGGTGTAGATACTGCTGCTGAGCAGCTAAGTAGTTTAACCTCCACACCGGAAACTCAAACTACATAATTTCACATTTTAGCGAAGAGCAAGCCAAAATCAAGAAGAGCACCGACCAGAAGATTGAAACTATACTCAAAGAGGTGGAAACCACCAAAGATATAGGGCACAACATGGAAAAAGTGCTAGAGATGATATCTAGATTCATCATGAACCAAGAAAAAAAATTGATCAAGTTTTGAAAGCTATCAATGAGGTGTCAAAGAAAGTTGACCTCAAGCCTATGCTGAACATTGATTCTCTAACTAATAAGTTAGATGATGTATGCAAGGAGATCAATGATCACACAAATGACAAAGTATCAAAGGCATAGAAGGCCATCTTTGACTCCATGAACAAACTCTTCCCTGAATCTCTTAAGTCCTTAGACCCTAAAAATGGTCTCTCAATACATAAGAAGCTCAATGTGCTTAAAGGAAAAATCGAGGAACTTTAGAAGAATGTAGGATAGCTTGTGACAATTAGGATGTATGATGTTAAGGATATTGATTACACTATAAGGTGCATGTAATCCATCTGTCTAAAAATCCTAGACTTTGAAGAGAAGCTAATGGTTACTCTCTTTACCTCAGATTTCAGAGCTTTGTTGCAATGCTTTCAACAGTTCGCATATCAAGTATTTGATTAGATAGCTCATCTTTCTGGATGTCATCATCTGCTCCTTACAGAAATGAATAACCAAGATTTTCTCTCCAACAAGGGAAAGGAGATGCTGGAGCAGGAGATTTCCCCTCAAATCATTGGAAAGAATGACTTTCAATTTGATTTAGACTCTTTTAATGTTTGCCTAGAATAAATAGTGAAAGGACAGATAACAAAGGAGGAGAAGGTAGCTAAAGACTCTCTCAAGACTTCTAATCTTAACAAGGGATCTCTTCCGAAGTGACCTCATCATCAACAGCAGCAGCAAACCTCTGATCAACATAAGCCATCTGGACAGACCTCTTCTTCACAACATCACAAATAAGCCAATGTATCTAGTATATGCAATCCTTCTAATAGAATAGAGTTGTTGTAAACTTAGCTCAGGATACGTTTTGTGAATTGGCTAAGCATTTTTTGATCAATTAATAAAAATTACAAGTTTTTGCCATATCAAGTTAAGAACTCCTTAACTCTTTATCTGTTTCTTATAGTATGTATACTGTTGTCTAGTGAATATTTGATGCAGGATTACATAAAAAGAGAACAACTTTAAAGAAAAGCTGAAGTAAGGCAAAGTCCCAATTGAAGAAAATTCCTCTAAGTATGATGGAGCTGAACTGATTGAAGAAGATCCACTCAGTATGGGGGAGTCCAAGCTGACTAAGGATTTCACTCAGCATAGGAGAGTCTTACATCACTCCCAGGTATTTCGATATTTTTAAACTATCTATTCAATTAATCTCTTCTACTACCTAGTTTGTTATCTGTCCAAAATGGGGGAGATTGTTGAACCCAATTTAATAGCACTTCAAAGTACTTAGAACGTTTCAAAAATAACAAACTAACTAGGATATTGAAATTAATTGAGTACTAAGTATACTTTTAATTAATGAAGTTTACTTGAGTTTGTTTAAAGGAAAACAACTCTAATTAATTAAGTTACGGCTTAGAGTAAGAAAATCTAAGTTAAGCTTAGTATTACATAGTTTATAAGATATTTACTCAACTGTGTTGAGTTAGCTTTTTTGTGAGAAAAGTTGTATATCCTTGACACTTAGACAATAAATGACACATGTGCTACTAACAGTTTCTGTGAGAAATAGAATATTCCTTTGATGATTTTCAGGAGAAAAAGCACTGAAATTAAAGAAGATATTCCAATGATCCTCACAAACAAAAGGTGTTAGTACGGAATGTTGGAAAGTCCTCAATAAAGTCAAAGACAAAAGGAATTCTCTGATGTGCGCCGCTTCTCAATGTCTCCGCGCAATTCTGCAACGTCAGCAAGTCAATAAATGACAGAATTCCATGTTGCATCTCACGCACCTCTCTATCAGAATAGATTGCTTGAAGAAAAATAAGTTTTTTGAAGCTTTGGGATAACAGATTAATCTCGCGCTTCAACTTTCGAAATCTCTATCTCTAAACGTCGTGGAATTTATCTCCAACGGAAAAATTCAAAAGATTTGAAGAGAAGAGATATTGAAGAACTATCGGGATGAGAAGTTTGCAATGGCTAAATCCAAGACCTTCAACTATAAATAGAAGACTGGAGGAGACATTCAAACTTGGTGAATCGCCTCGAATTTCTCTAAGAGTTGAATCTCTGTTCAAATTCTCCTAGCTTCTAGAAATTCCAAACCAAGCAATCAACAAACACATATTGTCTAAATCTGTTTGTAATAGAGAGAATATCACTTAAGATTTAACATTGTAAAGGATTCAACAATTCTATAAGTTGAATTCCTCTGTTCGCATTTTCTTTAATAAATTTGATTGTCGGTTTAGGAAGGGTACCTAAACTGAGTTTGAGGGGTAGTTAGAAAGGAAGGTACTTTCTATAATCTTGTCTACTCGCTATAAAGGCTTCTCCGCCTAAGGAAGGAACAAATCACTAGTGGATTAAAGCTCGGAAAGGAATCCGAAGACTGGAGGTAGACTAGGGGCCGAACTAGGATAAATCTCAGGTGTAAAAGTTCTAACCTTACTCGTTTACCTTTATCGCACCTGATCTCATTCATCATTCTTTCTATCTTATCAATTTTTCTTGAAAACCAATCTGAGCTGAGTAAAGTACTCAGTATCGATTGAAGATAAACTATGCCAGCAAAGCTATACAATTTATAATTTTTAGACCCAGCTCAGCATGATAAACACTGCACGCATCTAAAAACATAACTTGGTAAAAGAATTTTTACAAACATAAAAAATCAAAAATAGTATTCACCCCCCTCTGTTGTTATTTTAAGCCATTTAGGACCAACACTTATTTTATCATTTTATTTTAGATCATGAAATATGATGCACTACATAAGGGGGTGACAACACTATGCCTCTTGTTCATCATATTGATGTCAGCTGGCAAAGGACTTTGTAAGATAACAATTGGGTTTAGTATCTTTAATAGAAGGCTGTATTCTATCCCAATTGGGGGCTTTAATGGTTTTCTAGAATCTCCTTATAGTCTATAGGTAAATTCCATTGCCAACATATGGACAGACCCAAAGGATCGTGCACTTAGAGCTACTGATCTGGGATTTATTGTACATGCAATGTTATAAGATTGGAAGAATAATTGATTGACATGTCAAGTTATCGTAATTGCATAATTTATATAACTCCGAGAAATTAATTTAGTTAATGGTATAATATAATGTATTTTACATTATTCATTAAATTAAATTAAGTTGATTAAATTGTATTTACATATGATATTTATTTAATTGACAATTAAATAAATTCATATGTCAAATAATTTAATTGAATAAATTTAATCAATAAAGTTTGACATACTATATTAATCAATTTGATAGTTTAGTTGATTGATTAATGTGTAGTATGACATTTTATTTGATCAAATATAAAGTTTTAATTTTTTTCATGGGATCAATTTGCAAATTTTGTTTAAGTTTTTAAACTAAGAGATTTAATTATTAAACTATAAATTTAAAATGATCAATTTATAATTAAAATTTATCTAAACCTAATTAGTTAATTAGGATATATACAAAAAAAATTAAAATAAAAATCCAAAATGTAATCCCATACATACAAAAACGTGAACAACCTCTCTTTTGGGATATAATTCGACCAACACAAATTTGTATTTGGGATTTGATTGTTCTTGGAGTTTATCTCTTGTTCTTCGTCCATTCGGCTAGCATCGATCCTGATTCGATAGGAGTTTGTGTGCGTGAGATTTGAGAGCTTCCACTTGAGAGCTTTAATGACATATGTCTCTTAAAGAGATAACCAAGTAAGTTTTTACCTGTAAAATAAATCCTTTTTAAACCCTATCAATGGTTATTGAGAACATCATATTCGAATTCAAGATTAATTTTACAAGTAATTCCACCTTCATGGTTATGTTTTCGATGAAAATTTTCTTCATAAATTAAGATTCCAAATATAAATGTTGAAGCAAGCCCTTAAATTTTAAAAACTTTATCGAACATAATCATAATGTTATTTTAATGATTGATTAATTTATATTAATAATCGAACTAAAAAAATTATAACCTCAAAATTGATAATTTCAAATCTATTTTTATTGTTTTATATTTAGTTTGTATTTTATTGTCATTTTTATTGTTTAACAAGTGCAATTCAAAATATATTTTTAAATTTTTTAATGGTAAAAAAATGAAATTACTAACAAAAATAAATATGAAAATGGTAAAAAATTATAACCTCAACGCTAACACTTTCATGTGTTTTGTCAATATAATACTTTCATGTGTAACGTATGTTTCCATGTCTTTCGTTTTCATCCAACTAAATTTTTTATAATTTTCCATTCAAATAATTTATTATTTGACAAAAGTGTCCTTGTCTTTTTATGTTTATGATGGGGTGTTTCTCCAAACTTGTGACTTGTGACTTATAACTTAGAAGTGTTTTTTTAACTTTTAAGGAGTTTAAAAATAAGTAGCTAAGTGTTTTTGTAAAACAATTTTTAAGTCATTAAAAGTGTTTCTCAAAATTGAATTCTAAGTCACTTTTAAGTTGTTGAATCTTGAAAAGACTATAAAGTATATGTTTTATGAAAAGGTATTGGGTTTTGAATATAATATAGGGGTAATATTGTAATTTGATTAGTCAAAAAGTAGATTTGAAAAAAAGTTACTTTCTAGAAGAAAGTATTAGCTACTTCTTACTTTTAACTAAAAAGTAACTTTTCTGAGTTGAAAAAAGTTTAGAGAAACACTAAACTGAGTAACTTTTAATTTAAAATTCTACTTTTAATTTAAAATTCTACTTTTAAGCAGATTTGACTGATTTTTAAGTTTAGAGAAACACCCCCTTAATCTATTTATTTCTTTAACATATTTTCATAAGAAATCTAGTTTTTTTTTTTTGCTATAATTAGAATAAAAAAAACCACATATTTTGGATTCCCATGGTTCTATACCATCAAGCTTGCAATTAGTTGGAAGTTTATTGTGTTTAGATTTAAAAAAAAACTGAAAAAATAAAATTTATATTCAATGATTTATGCGAAAATGAACATGCTTCAATTCATTTTCATGAGCAATAAATATTTTAAATCACCCTGTGTATTTTTGAATCAAATAAATTTCCACTTGCGCTGGTTTTGGAAAAGAAAACTCAATAAAACGAGAACTTGTTGTGACCGACAATTTCTACAAGCGAGGAGAAAATGAAATGTCTCTTTATCTCTAAGAGAATTTCTTGTTCTATTCAGCTAACTTACTAACTAACAATTAAATAGGTTGTATTCTAAGCCTTTGTTCAGTTTAATTTTGATGATTACAATAAATAGACGAAACATGCAAAACATTAAAAATATGTTCTTGATATATTAATACATACAAATTATTATGTTAATTAACAATCACAAACATATTATGGTGAAGAAGCTCAACACATAAAGAATGGGAAAGACAAACTGATGCCATAAGTACAAGTAATCAAAAAGGGTACTAGAGGTGAATTTCAAGTGATGAATGTGGAAAGACATGCAACAGAAACTTTCATCTCCCATGCACCCTTAAGAGAGACCCTAAATGGTAGTAGAATTTCCTCTCTCACTACAAGATGAGATGACAAGAAAATGAGCTAGTATGAGATAAACTTTCTAAAAGTCATATTCCCTCCAATAAAGATCTTCCTCAACAACTCTTTTTTTACAAGAAAGATCTTTAACGACTAGTTTCTCCATATGTGCAATTAAGTATAAAAAAGCCTCCAGTTTGAAGATTGAAACTTAGAAGACCACAAACAAAGAAACATAATATAAATTTCAAAGAGATTGTCTTCCCTGCAATTCTTCAAGTGCTAAAGTGAAAGAGATTCTTCATTGCGCCTACAAATTACAATTAAATTTGAATTGTAAGGTTTTGTTGTTAAACCTGTAAAAACAACAATATAAAAGTTTCGTAGTTAAGCCTGCAAAAATAACGGTTAGGTTTTGTTGTTGAGCCTAGAAAAACAACAAGGTTTCACCATTAAACCGGTAAAAATAGAGGAAAAATTTTTGTTGTTAAGTCCAGAAAAGCAACAGCTGTAAGGTTTGATACTGAAGCCCATAAAAAGTATCACTAGATCTATTTTCTTCCCATAAAGAAAACACATAAAAGAAAAATCTCAAATCAGTCGACTTAGGGACTGGAATAAGTCAAGAGTGACAAAACCAAGATAAATTCCGCTACGCGTCTAAATCTCTTAAATCTTTCTATTTTAATTATGTACTATTTTACATTTTATGCATTTATATTATAACAATTAAATTAAAATTCTTTTATATTTGACAAAAATTTTTAAACTTAAAAGAGGAAGTTTTAAATTTCTATTCACCCAATCTAATACAATTTCTAGTCATCCAGAATTGGCATTGGCAGATTTTATAGGGGCTTTGATTTTAGATGAAAATGTGTTAAGAAAAGAAGGTAGATGTACAAATAAAAGAACAACAATTGTATCAAATATATAAAATTTAGATTGGAAAGTTAACAAGAATTTATAATTGGATGAAAGCACAACATAAAGAGATCTAAATTGTATGGTGAAGAAATAGGAAGATACTAGTGTATGAATTATTTTTCCATCTAAAAATATAGAACTTCAAAATTTAGAAAATTGAAAAAAATTCTGGAAATACAAAATAAAAGAAACAAAACGACGGCGTTTAGACAGCCCGAGGACCTTAATATGAAGAGAGCTTCAACTACACCAATTCAAACTCAGCGCATTCCATTTTAAGGTCCCCTATAATCTACTCTCATTACAGATAAGGCCAAGCCAAATCTAAGAAGCAGCAGAAGAAGAATAAGAAGAAGGAGAAGAAGAGTAGATATGGCTACAACACTCTACTTCAAGCCCTGCGTTTCTCCTCCTTCAAATAACTGGAGGTTTTTTTATCTTTCTCTCTCTTCTTTTCAGTTTTCTGTTGTTCAATTTCATCTGTTAATCTTTTTCTGTTTCCGATTTTAGCCAGCCGAACATGGTTTTGAATCCTGTATACCTGAATACTAAATTTACAAGACGGTTAGAGGTAGTAGCCAGAGGTATGCTGTCACCTAGGAAGTTTATGCAGAGGCGTAAGAAGCTTGAGGTCTTTAAAGATGCCGCTGATGAAGCTGACCAGCGGAATTGGAGGGGACTTATGAAGCAAATTGAGGACTCTGGTTCTGCTGTTGCTGTTCTTAAATCCAGGAAAAAAGATAATCTTGCTCTTCCGAAAGACTTGGTTTTGGGTACTTTGGTTAGGTTTAAGCAGCTCAAGAAATGGATTCTTGTTGCCGAGGTTTGTGCTTCTGAAAAAATTGATTGGATTGGGTCTAATTTTGTGGTTTTTCAGTTATCATTGATATCAAATCAATTCCCCCTTCATTTTCAGTTTATATAAATTTTTTTGTTGATTAGCTGCTTCATATTGGATTGGAAGTATTTTGATGTTCCAATGAGGGGGTGGATTATATATATATACACATTTGTGTCCTACTCATATATTCAATGGAACCGAATTGCAATCTAAAAGAGCATGGCTTCAGTCCACAGCTTGGAATTTCCTGTAAAATTAAGCTAGATATGCCATGTGTCAACGAATACATATATTCATGTTTTTACAATTGTCAATTTTTAATAGCTAATGCTAGCACCTCTTACTTAGGATAATTTTGAACCAAATTGCAAGTTGAGGAACTAAATATGGTAGGTTTTGATCCAGTGACTAACTTTTGAGTTAATGTTCAAAATGACTTCAAAATATGTGTATGTTTTGCTTTATTATTGTGTGCTTATTGGTTTATTTTCTAGATTTTAGAGTGGCTTCAGACGCAACATTGGTGGGACTTTAATGAAATGGATTCTATCATGCTTATAACAGCTCATGGGAAGCAAGGGAACTTCAATGCAGCTGAGAAAGTTTTAAGCTATATGAATAAAATGGGCTATCCACCGAATGTTTTATCTTATACTGCCCTTATGGAGGCATATGGAAAAGGAGCTCAATATAATAATGCTGAAGCTATTTTTAGGAGAATGCAATCTTCAGGCCCCAAGCCTTCTGCTGTGACATATCAAATAATATTAAAAATATTTGTGGAGGTAATTTAGTATTCTGGAAGCATATAATACGTGTTACTTATGTACTTTCATTTCCTTGCTTATGCTGAAGATTGAATTAGGATATATTTATTTAAATCTGTTAATTAAACTATTTTGCTTATATTTTTAACAAGTTACTCTATCAGGATAATAATTTTACCTGCAAACTTGGAATTTGGGAAGTGCACAGAACTTTCTGTGTAGTTGAACCTACATGGCTTGATGGGTTAGGGAAAGAAATGGCTAGTGCTTAACATATGTGATCCAAATTTTGAAGTCACGTAAAAATGTGTCAGTGCAGTTATTGCCTGCAATGCTTTCTTCTATACATGTTTGTTTTCGTTTTTCCGAAGCAAATTGATTCAGTACTTATATTTTTGTTGTACTTTGTGGAAATATATATTTTTATTGACCTTTATTTTAGGCATGTGCTGTAGCATCTTTTTATTGTGTTCTTAATGAGATATAACAATATTACATTGTGATCTATCATCTTTGCATGCATTTATACATTTTAAATAGAAAAACTATCACCGGACAAGCTTGGAGTATTATCTTTTCTTGCAAAAGCAGCCATTGCATTTATTTATTCTTTTCCGAATTTTTATAGCACTGGTAAAAGTATTATGTACAAAACAAGCATAAGAAAGAAATGGAACAAGAAATTGCAAGAATGGAAAACACAGTATAAGCCTATTGTACATTATTTGTAATCATATATCAAAGAGATTTTGGCAATTTTGACTACATTCTTGAATGATAAAAACTTCTAATAAGTTGCTCTCGCAAACTTTTTAAAGAACTACATATTTTAGCTTTGAAAAACACATTTTGGTCATTTATACTATTTAATTAGAAACTGTCTGACTTGTTTTTCAAAATCAACTCTATTGCTTATAGGAAAAGCTTGAAAATGGAGCTTTTCACAAAAGTAGCTTGGGAAAGCACAGCGAAACTGGCTCTAAGCTATTTAGCGTATCTTCCGTTTCTTTTGCGTGTTCTGTTTATGTTTGTTTGCTCTATTTGAAATGATTGTTATTGTTTCTATGTTGTGGCGAAATGCCGAAAAATGTCTTTCCAGTGATATAATGGAAGAACATAGACTGATAATAGAAGGTAATGAATAGGATTTGTCATAGTTTGAATGCAATTTTTCTACTTTACTCTCATTTAGAGGTAGATAATTGCTTGTCATATACTTTACTCATTTAGAGGTAGAAAATTGCTTATCACAGAGTAATAATATCTCTGAAACTACTGCAGGGAAACAAGTTTAAGGAAGCGGAAGAAGTATTTGAGACTCTTTTGAATGCAGATAAACCAGCTCTAAACCCAGACCAGAAAATGTTCCATATGATGATATACATGTATAGAAAAGCAGGGAATTATGAGAAAGCTCGTAAACTATTTGCAGTGATGGCTGAACGAGGGGTTCCACAATCTACTGTCACCTATAATAGTCTGATGTCATTTGAGACTAATTACAAGGAAGTTTCAAAGATCTATGATCAGGTAAATTTCGAAATAGCTATCTTGTAATATCTGTTTTTTCATCTCCATGTTGTAATTTCACTGGTATCACATCTAATAATAGGTAAAAAAAAGTTAGTCTCAAAGGCTTCATAGAATTCAATTGTTTGATTCTATTGATCCTTATTTTGTGTTTGTTTGGTTGAGAAGAGAATGAGAAGAATATAGAAGAATTAGAACAAGAAAATCAGATTAGAGATGTTGAGAGATAGAAGAGAGGTAAAAAAGATTGGAGCAGAATATTGCAGAGATAGTTGTTTATATTTTTATTGATTGATTTTGGAATAATACCTTATATGCTCTCTTATATAGTGAGCAGCACATGTTCTCCTTAACAGGACAAATTAACATAAAAATAAAGATTTCTACAGCTAGTAGTAGAGCTGAAACAGCCATGTAGTGAAGGATAAATCTACTTTTAATGCCAGAAATTAATACTAATTTGTTGCTAACCTGACATTTTTCTTTGTGAAAATTTTTCGTCTCTTGTTAAGTTTAACCAGTAGCATCCCTCGTATTAGTATAATGGTGTAGTGTTTCAGATGTTTGTTTTGCCATTTCTTTTCCAAAGTTTAGGTTAAGGTTTTCTTATGTTTAATTTAGTCGAGTTAGAAACATGACATTGTAAATGTACATTGTGGTTAAATAATATTAATGTCAGATTGTTATTTATTGCTAATTCACAAATTCAATTCCTTTCACAAAAAAGATTGTGATTAAATCTGATCATCATTTGAATTGAGTACGATATATGCATATATTTCTATTACAAGAATTATGTCTGACCAATATGCATAAATTATTCAAAATTTTCCATGCAACTTTAGCTTCTGTCAGTTAGATCAAACATAATAAAATACTTGTGTTGCATCGATATTTTGTTATGTCTTAAGAAGAAGGGTACATATTGTTCTATTATAATAGCATATTCTTTTAATATGCTGCTGCACTTAATACTAGGACACATGAAAATTACTAGTGCATCTTTTCATCACTCAAATGTGATTAGCTGATCTGCATGTAATTATTTTACTGTCGCAAAAGTCATTTTTCTGGTTAAGAGTAATCAGTCATGCATCAGTTAAAACTATTTACTTAAGCATGTTGATGGGTATTTCTTTACATTGTTTCATATATAAGGTTTAAACTCTTTTGTTCATATTTCTTCTTTTCCTTTTATTCCCCAATAAAACCAGATTGTGAAATGTATGATTTTAGATGCAAAGATCTGGTCTTCGACCTGATGTTGTGAGCTATGCATTACTTATCAATGCTTATGGAAAAGCTCGGAGAGAAGAAGAAGCTTTGGCAGTTTTTGAGGAGATGCTTGATGCTGGGGTTAGGTAAAATCTTTTTTGAGTAAAGTTTTTCAGAGATTCAGTATGTTAAACTTCTGATATTTGTAATTGTTATCTATTAGGCTAAATGCATCAAAAACCCCTAAACTTGGCACTTTTTGTCCGATGCCACCCTAAACTTTCAGTTTTACCCCCTGAACTTGGCAAAAGTGCACCAATTTGCCCCCCTCAATGACATGTTTCAAGTTCTGGTTGGTTTGACTTTTCAAAGATGTCAATTTTCTGATTTTTAACCAGAATTTGACATGTGGTTTTGAGGGGGTAAACAAGTGTAGTTTTGCCAAGTTCATGAGGTTGATTGGAAGTTTTGAAAGTTCTGGGTGACAATTGGCAAAAGTTGTCAAATTTAAGAGGGTCTAGATGCATTTGGCCTATCTATCATCAACCTAATTCCTAGGATCTACCTTTCTTTGATCTAAAGTATTGGGGAAATAAATTAGAATTTGTGGCAACATCTTATCTGTTTTGATAACAACATAGAAATAGTGAAGTCCTTGATTTGAAATTTAAGGATTTTCTTAACCAAAATCGAATCTTCACTGAATGTTTGACAAGTTTTCCAGATTACTGATGAATTTCTTAAAACTTATGATGCTTCCTGACCGAAGGTCTGATTTAGTTTGGTTCAGATAGAACTTGCCTTGTGTCGGGCAAACTACTTAGGCATAACATATGATTAAAATTTGCCACAAATCATCAACTATAAATGCACTTATATGTGTCCAATGGAAAGCTTGTTTTGGCTATCATACAAAAACATAAACTTTACTGGCTAAAATGAAAAATCTATAGATATACCAGTTGTAGTTATCAAATTCAATTCAATTCCTTGTGGGGTTTATCATACCATCTTTCTGAATTTCATAGGCCAACCCACAAAGCATATAACATTTTGCTAGATGGCTTTGCAATCTCGGGAATGGTGGAACAAGCTCAAAAGGTGTTCAAGAGCATGAGAAGGGACAGGTAAAATAAAATTTTAAGTTCTACTGAGAAACATGGCTTCAACGTATATTTGTGGTTTCTCTCAAAGGAGAAGGTTTGGTATGCATGTAAAAATATAAGTGGCTAGTTTAATTATTTCATTGACCACACCCTTGTTTTTGGCCACTTTAACAATAGGAATATCCGCTCTTTCCAAAAGAATTGGACCTTCAAAACAATTTATAAAATATATAGACCACACCTAGACAGTTAATTTTCAGTTAGTCCATTGTAGAAAACCCTGCTGGATTTTTTGTTAATTTTGCTACACCTATAAAGCATTATGAGTTGATGAAAACTATGCTCTCATGTAATTTAAAATTACTAGACTTGTGAAGCTCTCTTAGGCTCTGTTTTTCTCAACTTATACACAGTTTTACCAAACTGATGTAATTATGTATTTATTTTATTGTAAATTTAATGGTGCGCAGTACTTATAAGTACCAAACTGAATTGGCTGGGGAATAAGTTGAAAAGAATAGAGCCATATTCCAATGACGACTTGGAGTTTACATAAAGCTACTCGAATCACATATGATGACTGTGTTGCAACTTGCAAGTACTTTTTGATGATTACATGTATCGGTTAATCGGAAAGACATCATTTTTTATTTTCATTTCATATTATGTAGATGCATGCCGGATCTTTGCTCTTACACAACAATGCTATCAGCTTATGTTAACGCTGCTGACATTGAGGGTGCCGAAAAGTTCTTTCGTCGAATCAAACAAGATGGATTCAAACCTAACATTGTTACTTATGGGACACTGATCAAAGGGTATGCTAAGTTAAATAATCTCGAAAAGATGATGGATAAATATGAAGAAATGCAGTTAAGTGGCTTTAAAGCAAATCAAATAATATTTACTACCATAATGGATGCACATGGAAAGAACAAGGATTTCGGAAGTGCTGTTGTTTGGTACAAGGAAATGGAACGCTTCGGACTTGTTCCCGACAAGAAATCGAAGAACATCCTTTTGTCTTTGGCTAAAACACCGGATGAACAAGAGGAAGCTAATCAGTTAGTTGGAGATTCGGATTCTTATGGCAGCCTAAATATCGATGATGATGATGATGATGATGATGAAGAAGAAGAAGAAGAAGAAGAAGAAGAAGAAGAAGAAGAAGAAGAAGGAAAAACTTCGTTTAAGAAAGCTGAGACATTAACAGTGTTTAACAAGGAAAATCTACAAACTAGGGAAGGGTTACACTGTCTTGAAGTTATTCAATTGTAAGTTTAATCCTAAATTTTGTATGAAGTTGTAATTAGCTGCCAAAGTTATTTTCATAACAATAGCTATACTCACTTATGGTATGAGTGAAAAAATTCGTGTTTTTATTGTCGGGTTGAGTTTCGTGAATGGTGAAAACAATCGTTGAGTCGTTGAGCTTAAATCTGACATATTCAAGATGTATATTGTCCCTTGAACGTGATTCGAAGAGAAATTTCAACTTGGTGTTTAAGGGAACTTGGTGACAAAACCTACAACTACTCCACCTTATCCCTTTATTTGAAAATATGTAGTTTTGAGGGATATCTTTAGAATCAAAATTTTCAGAAAAACTTGTTTGAAAACCTAAAATTCTCTCAATTTTGTTTCTCATTCAATGGATGCACAATGAGGCAGTGGAAGGTCGGTTTTTTTAACTAGTCGGTTCAATTTGTTTCAAGAAAACTGATAAATATTATTTTAAAATTGATGGGGGATTGAGCAGTCGAAACACATAGTAAAAAAAATACTCTATGAAGATTTTGGGACAAGTTAGACAAATTAAAAGGAAATATGAAAAAATCTAAATTGCTATGCACCGCATAATATTACTTCACGTTGCTCGTATTTTTCCAAATACGAACATAAAACTCCACCCCTTTTTTCCCTAACCCTAACATTCAAAAACCCCTTTTTCTCTTTAACCCAAATTCTCTAAACAAATTCACTTCTTTTTTGATGATTTCTCCGACAATCACTTTCAATAGATCGACATCAACGTAATCAATCACTCCGGGTAAGTTTTTCTCTTCGATTTCATCTAAGATTAAAAAAAACCAACCAAAATAGTGGGCCGGATTCCGGCCAAAAAAGTTGCTGGAAAGTTCCAGTAGGCTGTTTGGGGTGCGGCTACTTTAGCATACTTGTATCGCTAGCTTGGGGAGGATAGTCGAGTTGATGGGAAGCAGATTACAGGATGTCTTACCCTTCTCCAGGCTTGGATTTACGAGTACTTTCCTTGCTTTCGCCCCCATCAGCGGTTGGCTATTAGGGATGGGCAGCCTAGAGCATGCATGTGGACACCTGGACCATTTCCACAGACACAACAACGCTACGAGGCATTGCGGTTACGTATCGATCAATTGATGGCTTCAGAGGTATGTGAAATTTCTATAATTGAAGCTTGTGTAATTTTGTAAACATTATTATTGTGTAATTTTTATGACATCTCGTTGCAGATTACATGGCTACCGTATCGGGCTGATCCAACTATTGATGTCCCGCGAACGACTTTCATTGGTTTGATACAGTATCGGGATGTCATTGAGCCATACATGCCTGGCCGAGTACTGAGACAGCTAGGATATGTGCAGCCAAGGCCGATGGATATTCTCAGACCAGATACAGATTATAGGGGTCCGAAGAACATGTTGTACGATGTAAAGTTTCCATCGAAGATGGCCGTGGATTCGTGGCGTAATTTTCCCTACATGTCCAATATGTCTCTTGCACATTTTCAGCGAGCAACACAAAACCCAGGTCAATGCACTGATGATTATCTGATTTGGTATCAACGCAGTTCCCATCCGTACCTCGTGCGCCATGATCGAGGAGAAGCATCGTACCCGCGATCAAACAGTGATTATGTGAGTTTTATTTAATTTAAAATTATTCTTTTACGATGTTGTGATTTTTTTTATGTCAACAGTGGATGAGCAGAGCTTCAGACATTTTTCAGGATGTCAATAACACTTTCCGACCATATAATGTAGAGGAGACAGAGCGACTATGTGGAAGATTTGAAGATTTGATGAGGGATTTTAATAATTCCCAATGAGACATTATTATTAGTTTTATTATTATTATTGATAGTATTAGTTTGTGTTGATTACTTATTATTAATAGTATTAGTACTGTGTTAATTACTTATTATTATTATTATTGTTGTTGTTGTTGTTATTATTATTATTATTATTGAGTTCATGACTTAGTCTCAACAGTTATATTTTCACTGTTTTCGATTTACAGTTAATTTTTATCTCATTTCTGAGTCATCAAAACACTCTCAGTGTGTAGTCAAATCACTCTGCAAAGTTCCAACAACTATATTTTCACGGTTCCCAATTTACAGTCAATTTTGTCCAATTTCTGAGTCAGAAAATGACAAGAATATTTTTAATAAAATGTGAGTATATTTTTGTACCGAAAAATGAATGTATTTGTTGTGACAATGCTCTCCGGCAAACATTCAGGTATTCATCACAAATGTTCCGCCATAACATTTCTAATTTGGCAATGAATGGATTCAGCATTCTTCGCCAATTCCTGGAGTATTCGCGACAGCCAAGATCTAGTTGAGGACGTCTAGGTACGATTTGATTTGATATCTTTTTAGGGTATTTTAGACTCGTACAAAAATGGTATTGCGTAATTTTTGGCAATATATAAATCAATTCTGAGATTACAATCACAAAATGCATTAAATTAATTGATTGATAGCCTCCCTTGATTAAAATGCATAGTTACGCACATGAAAGGATATAAAGAATCTTTTTTTTTTTTAATGAAAGGAAGAGAATTGTAAAAATCTTTAATTTCCTGTCAAAAGAATAAAAAAAGAATCGTGAGCTGCGTTGATGTTGTTGGCAATCAATATAAAAAAAGCAAGCAGAGAGAAGAAAGCAAAGATGGCAAAGAAGTCTGTAAAATCAAGAAACTACAAAATATGTTTAGTATTATCATTAATGGTGAACATAATACTATTGTGTCAAAGGTATAATTTGAAAGAAGAGAAGATTAGTTGGACAAGAAGAGCAGCAGAAGAAGCAGAAAGAGTTGCAAGAATATCATGTTCCGGCCATGGAAGAGTTTACTTAGATTCTTCTTCTAATTCTACTTGTGAATGTAACAAATGCTTTTCGGGATCCGATTGTTCTCTTTTTGATCCTGCTTGTCCTGCTGATGCCAACGGGTTCGTTTTCTTTTTTCATAAATTCTTGTCTAAATTTCGAAAACATGGTTTTATTTTATTGTTTTTAAGGGTCCATGAATTTTTTCCAGAAGAGTGTCTGCAGTTTTATAAATAATTAGCAAAATTTCAATTCAAAATCTAATATATCCTCGTCAACTCTAACAAGATAAATCAAAAGATTTTATTCACAAATTTTGAAATTATATTTCATAACTATTTCTTGATTCAAAATCTGTAAATAATTTTGATGATGTGCATCCCATCGTTGATTCTTGATGATGCACTTTGTCACCATCGAACCTTTGAAACACTTGTTTACAAATATTTGTTGATACACTTTTTCATGAACATCCAACTCAAACTTTTTATTTCATGAGTTATGATTCTAAAATACTTGGCATATAAACCACCAATACTTCTCCATGTGCTAAGCATCATTCGTTTATCTAGCAAACATATTTGGAGATCCAATTTATATGCCCTTAAGATCATTTTAAGCTCTAATTAACACTTTGGCTTTTTAGACTCTGAATTAAAACTACTTGTTCGTGAATTCCTCGGGCACTTAAATAAAATTAGCAAACAAATGATATTTCATATTAAATTACGTCACAATAATATAAATTCTTATTCGTTTTTATCTTGAATTTTGTTGATTGGTTGATAATTTTAATTTTTAATTTTAACAAAAACATAATTTAATTTTTCTTTGCTTACATACCCCCTTTAAACAATCGTGAAACCACCGGACTTACGTTTGAAGTTTATCCTAGAATCTTTATTTCTACTAACGTTTCTTCAATCAAAAAGAGTTGATGTGTTTCTATGTATGTTGTTTTATCTGTTGAGTTCAGAGGGGATCCGTTGTTTCTAGATCCATTTTGGGTAGAAAATGGAGCAAGCAGTGCAGTTGTAATAGCAGGATGGCACAGGATGGGCTACACTTTCAACGATGCTTCTTTCTTTTCCAGAGAGCTCGAAAACGTTATCCGAAATCTTCACGCAAAAGTAGGAAATGTTGTAACCGAAGGCAAATACATCGTCTTTGGCGTTGGCTCTACGCAGCTTCTCAATGCTGCCGTTCGCTCTTTCTCTCCTCGAAACTCTTCGTTTCCGGCCAAAATCGTTGCCTCCATCCCCTTTTACCCGGTTCACGTTCTTCTTCCTTCACCCTAAAGGTTCTTCATTGTTGCTTTGGATTGCCATTGATGTTGAGTCATTGCAGGTTTATGAACAACAAACGGATTTGTTTCGGTCTGTGGATTTCGAGTTTCAAGGGGATGCATCGTTGTGGAAAAATAAGTCGGATGCGAGCCTTGATATGATCGAGTTCGTAACTTCACCGAACAATCCTGATGGGTTGCTGAAAAATTCTGTTCTTCATGGTTCAAATGTGCAAGTAATTTACGACCGCGCCTATTACTGGCCTCATTACACTGCGATTCCGACTCCAGCTGATGGAGACATGATCATATTTACACTCTCCAAGCTTACAGGTCATGCCGGCTCCAGATTTGGGTAAGTATTCACTTATTGGTATTGCAATGCCAATCCTAAGCATAGGCTAAGAGTGCAACAACGTAGGACAAGAACAGAGGGGCCTCGATTTTTTTATTATAAATATAGTTTAACTTGCGTTCTAATAAAGAAAATTTAAAATGACAATTTTTTTGATACTTGTGGTAACATATTTCAATTTTACGTAAATATTTTTTAATAAAATGGGTGTTTGGAGTCCTCGACATGTTTGGACCGGCTCTGTATTATTGCCATCATACCAAGTTCAAACCTATGTTCGCTTTGCTTGTACAGATGGGCGATTGTAAAGGACGAGACGATCTATCAGAATATGGTAAGCTACTTGAAGTTAAACACGATGGGAGTTTCCCGGGACACTCAGCTGAGAGCCTTAAAGCTCCTCAGGGTAGCTCTTCGAGATGGGGAAAACAATATATTTCAATTCGCGCATCGAACGATGAAGAAACGTTGGGAAAGATTGAACCAAGTTGTATCAATGACCGATCGTTTCTCCCTTCAGAAAATCCCCCCTCAACACTGTACTTACTTCAACAAAACCAGGGATGCTTCACCAGGTAAATTAGTCTCCGCAAAAATAATCGCACATATTAAAAAAAGTAAAATATATGTAACAGCTGAATTGAGAAATTTTGTTTCAGCATTTGGATGGTTCAAATGTGAAAGAGAAGAAGACAAAGACTGCTATGAAATTCTTGAAGCTGCTAATATCAATGGTCGTCCAGGATCTGTGTTTTCTGCTGGCAATCGCTATGTTCGTCTCTGCCTAATAAGAAGCCAAGATGATTTTGATATACTAATTGACAAGCTGAAACAGTTAGTATTAACGGAAGAAGATGATGGTCCAGTGCACATGTAAAGAGATGAAATTGTTTAATAATGTTGTATTTATGAAAGGGTCATGCCGATTGACCTTAATCCATCTAATTATTTCTGAAATGGGGTCAAGCCTATTTGACCTCTACTCTTCTACCATAAATGGTTTCAGGGTATTTGTCGGTTTGTGGATAATAATGACCAGTGGCACTGTGTTTATACATGGAAATCAGAATTGATATGTGAAA
>CATIWQ010214168.1:0-45260 GCA_949673415.1 Euphorbia schlechtendalii
TGCATGAAATTGTAAGGTTTGGAGCCCTATTTATAGAGTTTGAAGGGTTGCGTCTATCCATACAAAGAGTCGTGTCCATTGGTGAATGATTGCATCACTTCATTGTGATTGGTTGAGAAGCTTCAATCTAATCCACAATGGATAGGAACCTTCTCATGATTGGTTGATTTCTGATAGGTGTCTATTCATTGGTAGTTGATGGAGGTTGATAGCGGTTGATCGTCCTTATCTAGCGGTTGGTAGTTAAGAAGATTAAACCAGAAAACCGTCTAAGTCATGACCGTGATATAAAAGTCTAAATCGTGAATATTTGATTGGTAGATTTCTGATTTGAAGAAGAACAAGTCACGACTGTGAATTGCATTTTTCTTCAAAATTCTCCTTGTAACTTCACCGATCTTTGACAACTTCGATCCTAAGCCAAATCTTTAAGTTCCATGCATCTTTTTGCACCTTTTTCACTCTTTTTTCATAGAATTCCACTTTAGATCATTTTACTCCCAAGATTTACCTAGTATCTTCATTTGCATAAAAAACAAATACATATCACGTGAAATCTTTTATGTGAAGTATAAAAATGACTTAAACTATAGTGTTTAGTGTATGAAATTAATATGATAATAATTATAATTATACACTTATCAAATATTGCCACTTTATGGTTGTATTTAAGAGAATAATGATGTGTCAGGGGTTTATCCTAGGAAGAGGTTTAGGCAAAAACCACCAAAGGATGGTTGAAGCTATTGACCCGCTCTTGCTTATACCCAAGGTAGGATTAGGGTTTACTCCGAAGTATAATATCTACAAACACAAGAAGCTAACTTTTTTTAACATGGTCAATGTTTGCAACATTGAAGGAGGAAGATAATACTTGGGGGATAACGAACCCATTATGATGAATGGCAGGAGGTTCCGGGTTTTGAAATCTTCTAGCATGTGTATGATTTCCCAAATGACTATATGTTGGCTCTAATAAATGAATCCATTAACGACTCTAGGACCATTGCTCACCTAAAGGAGGCCACTCACAATGAGATTATTCCAGCTACTGCTCCCGCTATGATCATTATTTCTGCAAAAGATAAGGGGAAGGTCAAGATGTTTGTAGAAGATGAACTTGAACCCGAACCCATGGAAGATAAAGTGCAGGAAGCCATCTCCATCACCAAGGCCTTGGCAATTCTAATGAAGAAGGAAGGAAAGATAAAAGGAGGCATCAAGGAGAGCTTGCTATTTGTAGCTGCAGAGATCGTTATTAAAGCTATGGCTAAAGTGAAGAAAGCAATCACTATTGATCCCATTGTAGCGGAGCCAACCGCTGAAATGAAAGAAGACCCTGGAGGAAGATGATGCTATGGATGTAATATTTAATATTAGTAATGTTTTTCATGTAAACAACATTGCCTATGAGGCTTTCCATTTAATGAATCCATACTTGGCTTACTTTTGTGATATTTTTCAAGATGATAACATGCATTTCCATACTCATACGCATAGTGTTTTTAGCATAACTGATACTTATTTTTGCATGAAATAAATTTGGGTACAGATGAATCACAAAAAATGGTGATGATTTTGGACAATATAAATCCTCAAGAAGAAAGTGAGAAAAAAATGTACTTAGAAAGCACATGGTAGTGTTTTCCTGGTCATATGAAGACATGCTTGGGGTCGATAGAGAGATCGTTGAGTATAGGATTCCCATCGATCCGTGAGTTAAGCTGGTGAAGTAGAAGCTACAAAGCTTAAAACTAGAATGGGATGAGAAGGTCAAGGTAGAAGTGGCCAAACAAATAGAAACTAAGTTCCTAGAAGTGGTTGAGTATCCCACCTGGATAGCTAACATCATTCTGGTTACAAAGAAGGATTGGAAAGTCCGGGAATGTGTGGACTTCCGAAATTTTGAACAAGACTTTTGTAGAAGGATGATTTCCCTCTGCCTCATATTGATGTTTTGGTCGAAAATGTTGCCAAGGCCGCCATGTACTCCTTCATGGATGGCTTCTCCAGGTACAATCAAATCCTCATGGAAATAGAAGACAAGATCAGGACTGCCTTCATCACCAAGTGGGGGATTTATTGCTACAAGGTTATGCCTTTTAGGGTTGAAGAACTCTAGAGACTTTTTATACACAAAGCAGTTAAGGTCTATGTAGACAATATTCTTGTTAAATCCAACACTTAGGAGGAGCATCTGGTAGTTTTGGATAGGTTCCTTACCTAGATAGAGAGATACGATCTTCACCTAAACCCGAAGAAGTGTGTGTTTGGGGTCACCTTGGGTAAACTGCTAGGGCACATCATTAGTCAAAGATGCATTGAGATGGACCCGGATAAGAGTAAAGCCATAGGAAAATGCTAGTGCTAAAGATGGAGAAAGAAGTACGGTCATTCTTGGGATCCCTACAATACGTTAGTAGGTTTATTTCTCAACCTTACTACCATCTATGAGCCAATCTTCAAACTACTAAATAGCCCATGGTTTGTAATAATCAATGCCAGATCGCCTTAGAAAGAATTAAACAATACTTGATCAAGCTACCTGTCCTGAAACCCCCAGTGTCGGGTCATCCCCTTATTCTCTACTTGGTAATTGAAGAATCGTCTATGGGGGTAATGTTGGTGCAGGAACATGATGATAAGTGGGAACATGCAATATACTACTTGAGCAAGAAGTTACTGGAGTATGAGACCCGTTACACCATTGTGGAAAAGATATGTGCTGCCGTGGCATGGTTGATGAAGAAGTTGTGCCATTATTTTCAATCCTATCGGGTGTAAGTAGTGGCTAAAGTGATCCTATGAAGTATTTGTGTCAATCTCCCACATTGGTAGGCAAACTTTCTTGATAATTTCTGCTCCTCTCCGAGTTAGGCATTGAGTACATCATAGGAAAGTGATCAAGGGTTGAGTGGTTACTAAGTTCTTAGCTAATAATTATTTAGATTCTGATTATGTGGAAAACCTGGATTTCTCAGATGACCAGTTATCATTGGTAGAAGAAATCAAGAAGGAATAGACTATGCACTTTGATGGTGCCATGAATCACAAAGGAGCAGGCTTAGGTGTGGTCTTGATCAGTCCTCAAAATGAGGTCATACCATTAATAAAGGACCTTGAATTCCCAGTGATAAATAATGGGGCAGAGTAAAAGGCTTAATTGTTCGATTTTGAAAGCCTTGAGAAAGGTCAGAGCTAAGGAAGTCTTAGTTATTGGGGGTTTCTCCCTAGTTATTTACCGAATGACTGGTGAATTAGAAATTAAGGAAGAATCGCTTCGCCCATATCTAGCAATCTAGTTGGCCTCCACCAAGTTCGATAAATGTATTTTCTATCATGTGCTAAGGGAAGATAATCAGATGGTAGATTCCTTAGCTAGCTTGGCTTCCATGTGGGAAGGACCCTAAGCACAGCCTATCAAGCCATTGGTTCTCCAATTGGCCTGGGAACCTTATATTACTATAGCGTAGTGACGATGGATAAAGATCTTCCTCTAGGTTACTGGTATTTAGATTTCTTGAGATTCTTACAAGATGGAGTATATCCCGATGGGGCAATAGATTTCGAGCTCACTTCCAAAGGGTTTGCTGCTTCAATGCTTGAATGAGACAGAAGCCTTACTATTTATCAAATGTATGAATGCTGATGATTGTGGCCCTCATATAAACGGTTTAGCTCTCGCAAAGAAGATCCAACACCAAGGGTATTATTGGATTACCATGGTTGCTAACTGCGTAGCAGAGGTCCGGAATTGTCTTCAACGTCAAATATATGGAGACTTTAACCATCTACCTCCCTTCGATCTCCATAACTTATCTACTCCTTTGCCATTCTCGGCGTGGGGGAATGACATAATTAGAGAGATCCATTTTTCCTCTAGTAATGGACATAGATTCATCAAAGTGGCAGTCGATTACTTTTCCAAGTGGGTGGAGGATGACTCTTATTTCAACATTACCACCAAGAAAATGGCCAAGTTCATAGAGAAGCACATCTTCACTCATTATGGGATTCCCCACCACATCATCTATGATAATAGAGTTCAATTTCAAGAGGCAATGACGGAGCTCATTGAGAGGTATGGTATTGAGTATCATCGTTCTTCCCCATATAGACCATAAGCCAATGGGGTGGTCAAGGAGACCAACAAATCAATAAAGAAGACCATGAGTAACATGGTGACTACTTACCAAGATTGGGTAAATAAGTTACCGTTCATGATATTGGGTTACATAACAAGCATTCAAACTCAAATGAATCAAACTCCTTTCTTGTTAGTATATGGGCCAAAGCCATTTTTGAGCAGCTTAATATGATAAATGAGCATCGTATAAAAGCCTTAGATCACCTATAATTGTATCAACAGCGGATGGCTAAGGCATATAACAATAAGGTCAATCATCAGAAGTAGACTCTAAAAGAAGCAGATTTGGTATTAAAGTAGCTGAGGCCTTGTAGATGTCAAGGGGAAGTAATGACCAAATTGGGAAGGCTTGTTCATGATCAAGAAAGTGTTGAGTAAAGGAGAAATCAAGATCATGGACATGGATGGCAATGAGTTTGTAAATCAGATCAATCAAGACAGGCTTAAGCTCTACCACATTTAGGCAAAAGAAATAAATTAAGAAAAAGCAGTACAAAAAAATGTATATAAAATAGCCCGTCAACTAGCATTTGGTTGGTTGAGCAAAAATTATGGCATTTTTTCGCAAAATTAAATGGTCCACCAAGTTGAAAATCTGAAAAGGTTAATTCAGAAAAAACTTAGGATAATGAGTGAAAGCAATAAGCATATTAATTAGAAAACTCAAGAGGGCTAGTTAATGATAGGAGTCAGATCATTCGAAACATTTGTATTTCAATTAATTTCATCAATATAAATATTGTTTCATGTTGAAAAAGTTAATGCATATGTTTATCTGCATGCATGGATTCCAATGATGGAAACATCATAAGTAAAACACCTTACAATTCAATTCATTAATAATCCATACTTAGAAAAAGAAAAAAGACAAATAAATCCGATAAAGTTATACCACACAGGTATTATCTAAGCAAAAATTAATAGATTTGTAATTAAAATAGCATCATATTCGAATTCAACAATTCGGTAGGCTAACTCTATCTACGGTTATAAGGGCTGAGCCCATCCTCCTCCTTGAGCCACTCTCGCGTCACCTAAGAGTACCTCTCGGGATCCCCCAAGGACCTAATCACCCCAACCATTGGTGGTAGAATCGGCTAATCTCTGTAGTCTTAGTTGCTCCATAGTCAAGATAAGTGAACTGAGTATGCTTCACCCATAGGATCAGTAACCTATTTGGCCAGGTATGATACAACTTTGAAACCATGGAGGAGCAAACGCATTGTAGTATCCTCTGACACCTCCCAAACTGCCTTCATAAGCAATTGGGTGAGTAGAAGGTGGAAATTCATAAACCCATCAATGATATCCCATCCTCGTGCATCAGAACTGCAACATGGGAAATCTCCCACCAAGGTAATAGCCAATAGATCTATCATCTGAAAGATGACCCAAGACTTGAATCCAATCACCAACGCTCATCCGTGAATGCCCCTCAGTGGTCAATCCCCGCTTGTTGTAAGAAATTAAGGAGTAATTAGAAGGATTCCCCCAAGGATCACTAATTAGGGAGAGCTTCTCCAACAACCCACTTCAAATGAATCGTGTCAATATTGTAGAAAGATAAGAGCACATAATCATTTATCATAAGCATTTTACTTCGAGAAGTGTGAAGTGATCGTCAATCAGGTCAGGGTGTGAAGTAGCAGCATCCATACCAATAAGGAAATTTGCCAGTGCTAGAGAAGAAGGAGAGTTCCCCGAGAAAGAAGGTCAATAATGGATAGTAATTGGAATGGGGTAACAAGGCTGACTCCATAAATAAACTTGGCCATCAATAGTAAAGCACTCATAAAGGCCCAAGCTATGTGAGACCTCAAAGCATTAGCTCGCCACTACAACACAACAAAAATTATAACCCTTTGGGAGATGGTGGATGAGAAAGAAAAGACGCTACGGAATCCAAATTCCTCAAGCATCTTAGGGTGTCATCAACTCTAAAGTGGGAGGATAGGACTGCCAAAGGATAAGCTCTAGGGCATAGAATCCTAAGAAAAGCCTGATATTCCTCAATTATTAAATAGAACTCCTGGTGGGTAAAGCAAAAAACATGGGCAATTGGATCAAGAAACGTAAGTGCAGCTCTTACTAGTGCCGTATTCATTGGGCGAAATGTGAGGTAGCGGAGCCCCCATAAATCGAATCTTTCAAGTCTCTTCCCATCAAGGCTCTTCAATGTGCTAAGGAAAACCTGGAGATGTTGTTTGTGAGTGACCATGGAAAGAAATGAAAAGAAAGAAGAAAATTTGAAAACTAGAAGGCAATGTCGTTAATGATATTGCCAATATTGTTAACGATGTTGCATTGTTGTTAATGATATGGCCTCTCCAAGAAGTTGTCTATATCTATTATTAGATTTGTTTTTCCCATATGATTAATGATGTTGTAGTCTTAGTGATAAAAAGAGGATTTAATTTTGAGAAAAAGTTGGTTTACGTACCTAATCTTTGAACCGAGGAACTCATGAGCATGTCTGAAGAAAGATATCGATGTACTTATAAGTTTAAGCATCCCAAATTCAATTGAAATAAAAGAAATTTCAATTACATTCGTTGTTCAAGTTAAAAAATTCAGCATAGTGTAATTATTCGAATGAAATGGAAGCAATATTAAAAGTGCGTCAACATCGCCACCAAAAAAACTAAAAAGTTCTATAATAAACATGGAAAGACTAAAGAGAAAATATTGAGTCATCCACCTACTCCTCCTTAGAATCACCAATCCGGCTATGACCTCCACATCTTGACTCTCAGAAGTCCCGTGATGAAGGCTAAACTTGGAAGAGGTCCCTCTCCGAGCCCTAGACCGGCTCCCTTTGGATGAGGTTGGGTGATTAGACCTTCAGGCTAGTTGCCTCTCAAGATCCTCGAGCTGTGTCTCCTGAGTCCTCATCTGGCCCCAGAGATCCTGGACCTCAGATGGAGAAGGAGATGATCTATGTGCTATAAAGAAATGATTACCTACGGCGAAGACATGCGTCATGCCATGGGCATTCGTGAAAATGATAATGATAAATAATAAGCACGTATACATACCATCATGCATGAACATTAACGAAACACAATTACAAAATGTCATAGTACTTTATCTATAAGAAACCAAACAAAAAAATATACCTCGGTGATGCCATCTACATAATGATCATATCATGAGTAAACAGGTAATGGTGGCCAAGCATCTCAGCATCAGCACGGAGGACCTGTTACAATCAGAAGAGGGTAAAGGCTCCATAAACATCCAAGGCATAAATTGAATAGATAAATGAAAAGGTTGTCTCTAAGGAAGTAGTGAGTTGATACTCTACAAAGCTCAAAGTAGACTACATCCTACTCTGTGAACTCCCAATATCATCTCGGGTCCCGTTACCCACATCAGCCTACTTTAGAGATAAAAGTTATACAAAAGAAAATAAAATATTGAGAAATACCAAATTTGAGTGGAAACCATACTCGGGAGGAGCTCAAAACTTCACCGCTGTACCCCTCACTAGCTTCACCACCTCCATGACCCATATCACCGCTAGGACCATCACCAGGACCGTCATTGCCATTGCCTCCTCCATAGTTGTCCGCGACCTCCTCATCCTTTAAAAGGTCCCTTGCCACCATCTCTATCACATTCCAACGATCCTAGTCCTCGCTATCGTTAGCCCACTTGTGGGTGCAAGGGGGAAGAAGTGAGTGCATGTGGGTGAGGTAAACACCGTCAACAGAGTGGATCATGGTGCCAACACTGTCCAGAAATGTAGCCTGATCTATGGGGGAGGTGACCTTCAGGTTAGGCCAGAACACCCTGGTAGGAGGATAAGGAGGCACGGCCACTGGTCCATGGTAGAAATCTACTAGTCTATGATCCTCTCCCCGAAGTACCACTTGAGTGAGAGAAGGCACTCCAACACCAGGTGACGGTCATCCATGGTCACCCTGCACAATCTCGATGTTCTCTTAGTTTGGCACATCAGTCCACAGGTCGAATCTGAGTTGCAATAAGAGAAAAATAAAATTTTATCGTAAGGTTAGTTATAAAACTCGAAGTGAATATGCTTGAAACTAATAAATTTTACTTTGTAGAAAAAAAGAAAAAAAGGAAAGAATAATCAAATACCTGCTCTATGACCACGTTACGAAGGCACTCACGGTAGGTGGTCCTTCACTTACGGAGACCTTTAATCCTCTGGCACCAGATGTCCAAGAAGTGTTCCCCTGGTACCTGATCGATCTTGAACGTCGAAGGTGGAAGGATGCGATACTCGCATGCCCAAACCTGCAAAAAAAGAAGGAAGCCACACAATTAGCTCCAAATGGTGGGATGACAAAATAGTAACAAATCATGCATAAATGAAAAAGAAAATATCGAGAAAATTCTTGAAGTAAGACGTGGCTTAGCTTGAGGCTTTATCATGAGCCCTCACAGTATAATCAATGTCATAACACATCTGGCCGAGGATGGCCCTAGGCTAGTTCAACCCCCGAATCTGAGCTGTCTTCTCCACAGGTGAGGTCAACTTGTTGTTGATCTTACTAGAGGTAACTAGGAAGAAGAGGATGGTCAATAGGGTGATCATGAAGGAGCATACACACTGGGACCAGACACCAGATGGCACCCTATCCATAAGACCCTAGTGAAGGCATAGCTCCTTGTAGGAGAGCTTGCCCGTTCTACGCATCACGCCAAACAACTCGGACACTGATCAAGGATACGATAGGAGGTAGAAAACATGTCCATATACACATGTAATGAATGGTCTCACCGATCCACTCCAACATTGTCATGGCCACCATGTTGGAGGTGTGATGGTGAGCTCGCCTATGGGAAGATGGAAGGTGTGAGTGATCTTACCCTAAGAATCGAAGCTAGTTGAGTCGATGGCCACTCGAAGCTCGGGATCCTGAGCAGTGCAGTTAAACCATTTCCCGATGGTGCCAATCACACCAAAGTTAGTATAAGTATGTGGCTGAAAAAGCAAATCAACAAAGATAAAGATTACAAAGCCAATGAATATCTTCATCAGAAAATACACAAATTTGTATCCTTTTTTCATCATAATCATTCATTTCAAGTTAAAAAGGTCTCCTAATGTATTTTTTAAGGCCTTGACCAACCTTAAAATATGTTAAAAGCTCAAGAGAAAAGTCAAATTACACTTACAAAGGGGGTTTTAAAAATAAAAAACTGTTGTTGTTCTTAGAACTTCCATGCCGTTAATGGCATTCGCAATTTTGTTAACGACATTGACATTGCATCAACTGTTTCTACCATGATTTCAAGCATAAAAATTCCCTTTTATCACAAAAATCTCCCCCATTTAGGTTTAAACTCAACCTAAACAACTTATAAAAACTAAATAACACTTAATCATGCATCAATTTCACATATAATCATTCGCATTTTATTTTAAATAGAAATTAGGTTTTGAAACATATTGGGAAAAACTCAAATTAATGGGGTTTTCGAAGTACATGAACAAAGGAGGCTTGTTCCTCAAGCCTCAAGCAAAGTGTGGAGCACATTTTGAAACCTCGGATGTTTGGATAGACTAGTAGAGAAGAGGAGAGAATGACCTTCGGATTACAGAACTTGATCTTCGACAACATTTTTGCAAGGTTTTGGTAGAAAAATTGGAGAAAGTTGAGATAAGAGGATCATTTTTAGATGAATGAAGAAAGGGAGAAAAGTTAGGTTATATTTTTTAAAATTGACATCGCGATATCGTTAACAACATTGGCCATGTTGTTAACAACATTGTAATGTCGTTAACGATATGGGTTTTCAACCTAGCCAGTTTCATGTTTATTTAAGCACAAATCCATTTAGGCCGATCCAAACTCATGTACAATGTGCTACAACTCTCTAAAAAGTCCCCTAAGACAACGGAGCGTTACCAGGACATCCCCAAATTTCTTGAAATTCAATCGCGTATTCCAAGGAAATTATTTGTACCCTCATGTTTTAATTATTGATTGAAGGAGTAAAAATTTTGCTTCCAACAATCTCAATCAAGGAATTAAATTATGTATTACGAAGTTATACTAACAAAATTTCACTAATCTTATTACAAAACAGGTTAAAAAATTCAAAGTTTTCAGACTTTGAAATCGATAGATTTTCTACAATCCGCACTTTTTTCCAGTCTTTTTACAGTCGATGGACTTTCTACAGTATGCATTTCTTTTCAAATTTTTACAGTCAACAGTCTTTCTACAATCTGCATTTCATTGCAGGCTTTTTACAATTGACGACTTTCTACAATTCGCATTTCTTTCCAGACTGTTTAGAGTCGATGGACTTTCTATAGTCCACTTTCTTTTCAAATGTTTTACAATCAATAAACTTTCTATCATCCTCTTTTTACAGTCGATGAACTTTCTACAGTCCACTTTTTACAATCGATGGACTTTCTATAGTCCGTATTTCTTTTCAGACTTTTTACAACTGATGGACTTTCTACAGTCCGCATTTATTTTCTAGAATTTTTACAGTCGATGGATATTCAACGATCCACATTTATTTCTAGAATTTTTACAATCAATAGACTTTCTACAATTCGAACATATTTTTAAACTTCATACAATCAACGGACTTTCTACAGTCCGCACTCCTTTTTGGACTTTTTTCACACTCTATACTTCTTTTTGGGCTTTCTTACAATCAAAGGCATGGAAACACGTGGCTGACATCCTTTCATTAGCATTTCCAATGGTAAAGGTAAACTAAAGGTCAACCCATAAGGGGCATCGACAACAGAACACCCACAACCCATCGAAGGGATAATTTACAAGGGGCACGGAGAAACCAATTCCTGTTCTTCAAATAATTTGATGCTAGGATGAAAGCTTTTGTTCATCATAAAGTTCATCTAGAGTAGTGCTAACTGTGACAGGTCTCAGGTATCATCTCTAAACTTCGCTACTCTTCTAATTATGGGACCATACTGATCTCATAATAGTAGTGATCTCACGAGAGGCGCTTGTGAGCACAAGATTTCACTCCCCACTCACGAGTTCAATAATGAAGCTGTAATTTATTTTTCCCTCGCTAGTTTTTCACTTTTTACAAGATCTTGAATTTGTCTGGAGGAAGCTTACTTTGTTTCTTTGAGCCTTAACCTTTTTTAGGCAATTTTAGCATAAAAATCCCAAAGCAAAGAAGACATGCCATTAACAACATGGCCATGTTGTTAACGACATGGCCGATGTCGTTAACAACATCACCAATGTTGCTAATGACATCGACTTTAGAGTAGAACCAAAATTGTACTTTCTACAATTTTCAACCAAAAAGGTCATCTTTGCCCACATGCTCGGACATTTTCACTACAAAACCACTCCCCACACCTTACCAAAGACCTTTTACGTCAAATATTTACATGGGATTTGTGAAAAGTGAAAAATTAAAAAGCTAAAGCATGGGATAAAGCTAATACTAGGTTGACTTTGGATTGAAGGGAGTTCCAATAAAGAGGGAGCTGAGTTTCAGTTAGAAGAGAGCTCAAATTATCGGGCATTAGCAAAAAACAAGTTGGGTTCAAAGTGAAAGTTGGATAGTTTGAGTGTTCTTGAGCTAAGTTAGGACTTTAAGCATATAATTACTTAAAATTTCAGTTTGGTGAGTGTAAGTTCATAAAAAAGCATGAACTTGGGGCATATGAGGTCCATTTGTTTATTATTTAAGCAAGTTTGAGGTTTATTTCACTTTTAAGTAAGCTTCAGATTTAAAAGAAATTAAGTAAACTTGTGGTTTAGTAACATTTTGGGAAGCTTAGTGAGTGTAAGTTCATAAAAAGAGCATGAACTTGGGGCATTTGGGGTTCATTTGTTGATTATTTAAGCAAGTTTGAGGTTTAGTTCACTTTTAAGTAAGCTTGAGATTTTTAGAGAAATTAAGTAAACTTGGGGTTTAGTAACATTTTAGGAAGCTTTTATCAAGTTCTAAACCAATAAAACTTGGGATGAGAGTCCTTGATAAGTATTTCCACACATTTGGAATACTTCTCCATTTTATTCACAAATTTGAGTTCTTGTAGTTAGTTTGCAAAATCTAGCTTTTTAGTTTGAGGAAAAAGGATTACTTTCAATCTATTTTCAAATCCTTTCGACAAAACAAAACCAATACCGAATCAAAGAAACAAGGAGGACTTTTTGGGAATTTCATGGATCTTATAGTAGTGGATGCTCGACTACGGGCTAGCCTCTGAGTTCCTAAAGTTATGCTTTACATATATATGCATGTTTGTAATATTTTTGGTGTTTAGTGTAAAATTTAAAAATGTTTTGTATTTTTGTCATAGCAATGCCATTAACAGCATTGTGATGCGTTGACAACATCCCTGATGTCATTAACGACATCATCAATGTTGTTAACAACATTGCACCTTAAACAACTTCTTCAGAAAATATTTAAATGCCAATCTATGTTCAAGAGGTTCAATGGTGATTATTCAGACTTAAAATGTAAGTTTTTAATAACATAAAATATATATTTGAATATTTTCTAGGGATCGAAACCGATCCGAAAGGTGTTCGGGTGGTTAAAGTTGGTCCCCTTTATCAGGATGTTTTTTATCGACTTCAATGACTCCCCTACAAGAATGGGTTTAAGGACACCTCTTTATTACTATGTTTGACCTAGATTTACATTTTCACTTATATAATATGAAGTTGTATTAGGAAACCCCAACGAAGGGAACTCAATTTCCGAGATAACCGATCTGATAAAACTTTCACATGTGGCATTTTTACTAAATAAAATGAGCAACATATGTGTATATAAAAATGAATATTTTTTTATAACGATAAAAGAATTTAAATTCTCATCATTTTAAATTAGACTGATAGGGCTTAAGAAATATCAAATCGAACATACTTATAAATATTTGTACTATGCAATATTACTTTGTGCTAACCTTTGTGGATGTAAGTAGATATGGATAGATGATTATTAGGATTTAATTTCCTTCGGGTATTGCATTTAATTTTAAAGATCAATTGTACTATTTGTTAGATATCAATGTACTTAGGCGGTTGTGTCCTTTAGATTTCGATGTATTTAGGTGATTTGTATCCTCTAATCCCAAAATGTAAATAATCTTCCGTAGATTAGGCGCATTTACTTTCTTACATGCTTACCTTTTGTAATTTAATTATTTACTACTTTGAGCATTCGCAATAAAATAATCATATAAGCTGAAAATATCTAGATAAGTTTGAATATTATAAACGTGATTTTTAATAGTGTAATTTAACTCAAATGATGACGAAGTAAGTAACTCATCCAAACTCAAATCTCTGTATTGTTGGTCTGCTTTAGCTTAAATAGATGAGAAGAGGGGGGTGAATGCACTTACTTGGTTCTATTTAATATTTATAAAAATTGTTTCCAAGATTAGTTTTTAGATATGTGCTGAGTAACTTATACCATAAGCATGTCTAAAAACTATAAACTACTCAGCTTCGTTAAACTAGTTTATCTTCAATCTATGTTGAGTACTTTACTCAGCTTAGATTGGTTTTTCAAGACAAACTTATAAACAGAGAGATGATGAATGAGCAAAGACACTGAAAAGATAGCGACAAGGTATAAGAAAGTTAACACTTGAGATTTTATCCTGGTTCGGCCCCGAGCCTACCTCTAGTCCTTAGATTCCTTTCCGAGCTTTTATCCACTAGTGTTTCTTTCCTTCCTTAGGCAGAGAGCCTCTACAGTGGGTAGAAGTGATTACAGAAAGTACCTTTCTTTCTAACTATCACTCAAACCATAGTTTAGGTACACTTCCTAAATTGTCACTCAGATTCGAATTGAAAGTTTATGAACTAATTATTTCAACTTATAAAAATCATTGAATCCTTTTACAATGTTAATTCTAATCTGATATCTCTCTATTACAAACTGATTAAAAGATGAGCATTTGTTTTAGAATGCTTGAATTTGGAATTTCCGAATGTTGGAAATAATTTGACAGTATTATAGCTCTTAAGAAATTCGAGGTGACTCACCAATTTTGAACGTTTACTTTATTCTTCTATTAATACTTGGAAGAGTTGGAAGTGGCCATTGTAAACTTCTCATCCTGACTTGATCTTCAATTTCTCTTCTCTTCATAACTTTCAAATTTGTATGTTTGAAACAAAAATCCAAGATATGTAGAGATAGAGAATATGAGAGTTGAGGGGCGAGATTAATCCGTTAATCTTTGTTGCACGAAAATCTCATTTCTTCAAGCAATTCTATTATGATAGAGAGGCATGTGAGATGTAATGTGGAAGCTTGTGATTTGTATGGTTGGTGATGTTGCGGAGTTGCGCAAAGACATTGAGAAATAGTGCATGTCAGATGTTACCTTTTACGTTGGATGCTAGCGAGGAATCTCCAACATTCCATACTGACACCTTTTGGATGTGAGGGTCACTTGAATATCTTCTTTAATTTCAGCACTTTTTGCCTGAAAAGCATCAATGGAATATTCTATCTCTCACAAATAGAGTTAAAAGCACGTGTGTCATTGTATCTTTAAGTGTCAAAAGAACTCAACTTTTAATTAATAAAAGCTACTCAGCTTAGCGATGTGTCTATCATATAAACTATGTAATATTCAGCCTCACTCTGCTTTTCTTACATTAAGTCATAACTTAATTAAAACTTAGTAAACTAAGTTGTTTTACCTTAAACAAAATCAAGTAAACTTGTTTAATTAAGAGTCTACTTAGTACTCAATTAAATTCACTATCCAAGACAGTTTGTTATTTCTAAAACATTTTAAGTACTGTGAAGTATTATTAATTTGGGTTCAACATGTACTATGGTATATATTAGGCAAACGGATCTAAACTATACCAAATTTTCCCTGAAGAGCTGATTCGGGTGGCGACTTTGTAACATAGGCTAGAGATTTAGGTCTTGGGTCTTTTTAACTTTACAACTTTTTCCATTCATCACACTTTCGAAAAACCCATGCATCATCTCACGGAGCTAGTGCCTCGTAGTGACCATGTGGGTTGAACGTCGTTCGCTCATACATATGTTGAATTTTGATTAGTTTGACTTTTCAAAGATGCAATTTTTCTAAATTTTTATTATCCGATAAGAAATTTGACATGTGGTGTTAAGATGACAAACTAGGGCACAATTGCCAAGTTCAGGGTGGCATCAAGCGAAAATTTCCCAAATTAAGGAGGTTTATGCATTTGGCCTTTTTTCGTGTGCTATTATAATTTATTCTTCAATTTAGATTTTATTACATTTTTCTTTTGTGAAAACTTTGTAAAACTATCCTCAAATATTTTTCAAATTTATTTAGTACTAATTTGTATATCATAACTGAATTGGTATGTTTATATAATTGATAATCTAGTACTTTATTCTTGAGTGTGTGGAAGGCACGCTTCTGCACTTTATGTGGCCACTTGGTGGTGTCGGGGTGATTGGAGCCACTTGGAAGAACTTGGCTTGCACATTAAACACACCATGTTAGTGTTCCTGTTTAACTAATAGGAAGCATGAGAATCTAATTAGGATTCTACCACTTATCATGGAAGTTTGATCCTATGGAGGAGTCATTCCTTAATGATGACACTCTCTTTTATCCTGATTAGGAGAGACCTAATCCCTATATAAAGGGATTCCTTCTAACATCAAAGGCATAAGATTTTATCTTAACTAAATTTTGTGCCTCCTCCTCTATATCCTTTGCTAACTTAAGCATCAGAGAGGTTACGTTAATCACACGGCTAGTCCCCCCTTAGCAATGCCCATTTTTTAAATTCCGACCACCTTCCAAGGAGGCTTAAAGGATCAACTATTCTGTGAAGATTTGTGCATGTAACACACAAATATCACTAACCTTTCAATGGGGGTGGTGATCATGGACAAAATTACTTGTTTTACATATGATTTTTTATTCAGAGAACAAACATGACCTAAAATCTAATGGGGTCTAAGATAGTTCAGATGGTACTACTGGTAATGGAATGGAGTCATTTGTCACCTCTTCATTGATGATTTTAACATCATCCACCATGGGGTGAAGCACCACCTCTTCCTTAGATCTCAACACCCCTCGTTTCATCACCAACAATGTTAGCATCTTTGAAATGTGGCCCAAAAGTATCAAATGATGCCTAAAGATCTGGGCCATCTCAAATGGATCCTATTCGACTTGCTCAACAACAATACAAAAACAACTATTGTAGGGCATACAGTTAGCGGCTCATACTACAACAACATGGGAATATATCACGCGTTGAGTTATCAACTCATTATAGATTATGACCACTCGGCAAGCACCTATACTTCTTTTGTTTCCTTTAACCCCATGTAAGAAACATCTGGGAGCTACTTAATATCCTTAGTAGCTAGCTTGACAATGATTGAGCTAAGCATACCATCTTGGGCTAATAGGCATAACAAATCACCTAACCCATGAGATAACTTAACCTGAAGGCCATGGATACACCCCATTCAGACATGCAAGGGGAACCTATCACCTGATATATCATCACTCATGGTGCCATAATGGTATACCTCTCCCACCATCTCTCCATAATGCACCACCCCCTTCTTCCAAAGCAAAGAGCTACGTAGGAGACCCCGAGTTTGTTAAAATGTTTAAAGAAAGGCTTAATCACTTCATTGCCATTTTCCATGAACCTCTAGTGATAACCTCCTACTCTCTCTATACTACTTAGATCTATAATGAGCCACTTAATCTATATGTCAAGGTCACTCAATTCAACAATTATAGTGGCAATAGGGACCTCCAGATGAACATAAAAAAATTACAAGAATAAGATGGATATGGGACACGTATTAGAAGCCCACATATTTTGTTATTTCTAAAATATGCTAATTGGACTGACTAATTACTAGTTTGACGCATTACATGCCATGTCCATTAACACTAGAGAGGAACTTCAACAAAACATCTGCAACTAATTCATCGATTCCCTTTCGATTGGAACTACTTCTCGCACACTCCATGATATAATGAAGACATATAACAAGTCATTGCAAGCCAATATAAAGTGTTTTAAGAAAGCCTACCTCTAGGTGTAGAACATAGATTTTAGCATCATCAAAGAAATGATGATCAAAGGCAAGTAGAATGAACAAATACGCACAAAAATTATACAAAGGAACCCGGCAGACTTCCAACATATGATGAATATTTCCAAAGGGCATATTGAGACTAATGAGCTACATCATCCAAGGGAAAACTAGTCATTTGATAACTTCCAAATGCCTGAAGACCATAGATCTAGAAGGGGAAGGGGTAGCAGTTTAAGGGGAAGTGATTACAAGGACTATATCGCCCCCAATAGCGAGTGATGGGCTAACTTTCAACATTCCCACTAAGTAGCATTTTAGTTGTCATATAAAAGAGAAATGATAAAAAAAGCATGTGTTACCCAAGGGTGACGATCAACTCACAGCTAGGATGAGATATGAGCAAGTAGTGAGAGTTGAATAGATCAAAGTCCACCATATGGATAATTTTCTTTTGCTAGCAGATGAGGTACAACAGTTGATTAAAGAAGGAAAGTTCGAGCAGTTTGGGAAAGGTATCAACTAACAATTGTTAAGAGATGACATAAGGGATAAAGGTGATGAAAACCTAAGAAGCGCACATACAGGGTGATCTTAATGATTGGCGGAGGCCCCGAATCGCAGGCTTCCTTGAAAAGACCAAAGAATGAGAAATAAGTGGGAGGCAAACAGATAGGAGATCCTTTTCTAAATATAGCATGGTCAAGACTCCGAGACCAGATCCACTATTACAAGAAGCAATCGAGAAGGCTACATAGTTAAATGCATTATAGTTGACATAGGAAGCTCAAGAAATTTTATCACCAAGAAGGCCTTAACAGGACTACAAATACCTCTGAATAGGAAATTTCCATCTTAGTCCCCACTCAATGAGTTAAGTGGTGATATGGTGCCAGTACTTGGCCAAGTTAGCCTGGAAGTAGAATTGGGAGACATGAAATACAAATGGCAAGCACAAGTGGATTCATCATAACCGAGATACCTATCGCCTATAACATCATACATGAAAGGCTTTTAGGGTAGATTTCAACACACTAATCTCATTGGGAAGCTTGGTCATGCAGATCCCAACCACATGAGAACTTACCATTATCATCGCCAACCCCCATGTGGTACATGAGACAGACCTTACCTTGCTAAGGACTGAAGAAGCTATTGAAAAAGAAGAAGAAGAAGTAGAGAAAGCCAAACTGATTAGTGACCTTGAAATGTTCATGATAATTCTAGAAAGGCAAGTAAAAATCACTAGGGAGCTAACACCAAATGTTAAGGATTCCATTTGGCAAGTTTTATGCAACGAATAACAATATGATAATGGAGCAATGATTATATATCAAGCGTGCCAACCAAGATCAACACTCATGAGCTCAACATAAAAATTAATGTTTACTCGATGAAACAAAAGAAGAGTAACCACTCCCTAAAGAGGCAACGAGCAATAAAACATAAATTTAGAAGCTACTTTGTGTTAGACACATATAAGCATTGCATTACCTCGACTAGATAGCTAGTGTAGTACTTTTGAAGAAACCAAATGGCTCATGGAGAATGTGTGTAAAATTTCACACACCTAAATCAGGCAATCCCCGAAGATAGCTACCTATTACCTAGTATCAATTAACAAGTGGAATTAACCACTAGATACACTATATACTCACTCTTAAATGCAAAAATGAGCTACCATAATATATCCATGAATCTGGATGATGAAGAGAAGACATCCGAAATCACACATGAAGGAGCTTATTACTACACGGTTATGCTGTTTGGATTATAAGATGTAGGAGCAATGTACCAGATGCTAGTGAATAACATATTCAAAGATTAGATCGGTGACTTCGTTGAAGTGTACGCGGATGATATGATCATCATGAGCCAAACCAAAGAAAGCCACGCGGAAGACATCCAAAAGCCTTCTAAATCCTACAATAATATCGTCTTAAGCTAAACTCTAAGAAATGTACATTCGGTGTGAGAGGTGGTAAGTTTATAGGATACCTCATCTTACAAAGAAACATAGAGGTTAACCTAGAGAAAATTAAAGCAATCTTACGATTGCAACCTCCAAAGACACTTAATGAAGTGCAAAACCACAATGGGCGGATCATTGCACTTGGACACTTCATCTCTTTCTCAACAAAGAGATGTTTGTCATTCAACAAAGCCATAAAAAAGGACCAAGCCTTCAAGTGGGATGAAGTTTTCCAAGAGGACTTTGAAATTATTAAAAAAATTTTAGGGTCACCTTGGCTAGTTATTCTTCCGTATCCGGGTGAAGAACTACACATGTACCTTGCAACTGCTAATGAGATGGTGGGCTTAGTGCTGATTAAAGAAGATGAAGAAGGAAATCACCTTATCTACTATACAAGAAAAACCTTGAAAAGTGCAGAAACTAGATACCCCAAGATTGAGAAGCTTACCTTGGCACTCATCTCTCTGACCATCCGACTTTGCTTCTACTTCTAAGCTCATACAATCATTGTTAGGACTAACCTCCCATTAAAGAAAGTCCTCCAATGACCAAAAACCTCAATAGGGCTAGCAAACTAGGAACTACCATGGGGAATTCGATGTGAGGTTCACAACAAGGAAATAATTGAAGGTATAAGTACTCATCGACTTTATGAAAGATTTCACCAACCTAAACCCACAAAAGAGTTTAAATATGGATGAATGGACTATCTATGTAGACGGGGCCTCCTTAGAATAGGGAGCTAGAATAGGATCGACCATAGAAGGGCTAGAGAAGAACAGGCTTTAATATATGGCGAAGTTAGCATACTTGACCACCAATAACACATCTAGGTACGAGGACATGATTAACAAACTAGAGCTAGTAAAAGAAATTTTATAGAATAAAGTGTGCATGAAAAGTAACTCAAAGCTTATCTCTACTCGAATTAACAAAAACTTCACCACCCAAGAGTCTAGATGATTGAGTATCCAACAAAGGTCCAATCGCTCTAAAGTTCATGGAAGGCATCTTGAATTTCGATGTGAGGATATCTTTCTACCTATGGAGCAAGCCTGAGGAGAGAGAGTCTTCATAGACTTGAGGATAGAAACATCATATCCATTTTACTCAATTAGATCTAACCCATGTGAGTGATCTTCATTACATGGCTTTTGTGCTTTTGTGTTATTAACCTTGCTTGTAACAGGTCCCTCTTAGGTAGGCTGACCATATTACTAAGGCTCTCTTTGTGACTCAAGATTTGCTTATGACCAAGATGCTATGTGCAAGATGAGTTGACCTGGGAAAGATCAATAGTTGTGCTATATTGTGCATGTGTAGTGTGATATAATACATGTTAATATACGTATGATAAAAATGAATATGCATGTATGCATGATAGTTAAATGTGTCTTTATGCTCTCGATCTTCTCCTTATCGTAGGCATTCTTCATGTTGAGCTTAGAGTCTATTGATACATTAGGAGAGAAATTTGAGAGAGGGTAGTTTCTTATTACATAGCCGAGCATTAGAAAGATGACTCCTAGTTGGCATGTTAGGTGGCCAAGAATGAGGCCAGTACATTGAGAGCTAATGTGACTCGATCGGAGGCAGAGGTGAAGCAGTTGAGACGTGGAGGCCCGAGTGTAGCTCCTCTCTATGCTTTCATTGTGCGTCTATTACATGGTGGTGGTGTGGTATAGAGGGCTACCTTTGGTTGGGGAGGAAAGATTAGTAAGGTGTGAACTATTCACAGTTCAGGCCGAGGTAAGGCCATTGGGAGTCTATGGAATGCTCCATTTGTTGAGGGATCCCAAGATGAGTCGAATGAGGATGACGAGGATGATGTTGATGGTAGTTCGTCTGGCACAAAGTTTGGCTCTCCTACTAGCCAATATTATGATTATTAATTGGGCATTGTTTAGCCCATTAATCTTGTGTATGAACCATAATTTTATTTCTTCATGTTGTAACAGTTTTTTGGTCTTGATAATCAGTAGATGTAGGATTTGTTTCTTTTGATTCATACATTTAAATGTTGAATCTTTGATGTTTTGACGAATGCATTCCTTTAATATCCACTTTGAGATGTGTTATTCATATTTTTCGCCTTTGTGTAGTCTTTGCATTATCCTTCAATCTTATATTTGTTCTTGATGTATTCATTACCCAAATGATGAATAAAGAACCTCAAGAATAAGGGGGCCCTACTTTTGCTTCTACCTAAAAGTGTATATAGTCGTTACTACAAAAACTGGCGATATCCCTATTTGAGAGAGCCTCATCGCCCCTTTTGTTAGTGAAGCTCACGTATTTCTAGTAAGGCTCTTATCGCCTAGTGAGGCTCCTGCTTGAAGGAAGTACGATGCCCCTTGCTACCAGTGAGGCTCTTGTTCTTAAATTTTTCTTTTGTCCCCATTTCTTTGACTTTTTTAGATGGCCAACCATAAGCAAGTGCTCAGTGGGTTCACAACAACTTTTAACAATGACGATTGGGTAAGATTTAGTTACTTTGGGTAAGAGAACCTTCAATTTTATGCATCACCAATAAACACTACACTTCTTCTGGCATGCATATCTTTCAGGGATCCACTTGATCATATCTTTCGCTTTGCCACCTTAGAGATATGTCCCATTCTTGAGGAATTCTCCACTATTCTTGGGATTCCTTGCCCTAGAAAGATGTTAATAATTATCATGTGGATAATCTTCAGCTCTTCTGTGGATTTATTCAAGCTTTAGAACTTGGAGTTAATTGCACCCATTAACTCGTAGAGTCTGTCAAGGTTTCATCTGCATGTTGTGCTATCATGGTGCATGAGTATGCCTCGTGAACATCCAGCTTGGCTTTCCATGGTTGTTCTTCTACTCATGGTCGAGTACATCTACATGGTTGGCTCGAAAGTTCCATCATTTAAACTGGTGTCGCTTATTTCTCATATGGAACTAGGATGTTTGTCTATCGCAGTAGGCCTTATAGAGACTTTCCTCTATTTTGATGCTGCTAGTGCTAAATCAATAATATCAGTGATTACTTCACCTTGCTTCAAGTATTATTTTGCCTTCTTTTTTCCAGTTTTTTTATAAAGACTAGCTTCATGTGACATATGCTACAAGTGTGGCTGTTGGAGAAGCTAACATTAGTGAATGGGATTCTTTGTAAACCAAAGAGTTATCATCTATGAAGCTTTTGAGAGAGGGGATTTAGAGCTCCTTATGATGATCACCATATGGTTACTATCTAGACCCGGTACTTTTAGGAGGTCACCCAGTACCAGATTACTTAGACTTGCCCTTGGTGAAAGTCCAATGAGGTGATGATCAATGTAGAGTACCGTGGGGTCTCTTTATTGGGTTTGAGGATGATGGATGCATCATAACTCCTTCACGTAGTTGGATTATGACTCGGTAACACTTGTGGCTTCGGTGGCTTTCTATTTGGAGTGGCTTTCTATCATTCAGGCTTTGCTTACTCTAGAGGAGCGTCGTTGGGTGACAATCACATGGTTGACTTGAAATGTGCTAGAAAATTTCTTGGAGGACTTGAAATGTGCTAGAAAATTTCTTGGAGGACTATCTTGCATGAGCCTTCCATTGGAAATGCTTTCTTAGGACTTTTAGCATAGACATTGATTTGAATTTCTTTCTCTTTATTTGAACAATGGTATGACATAACAATGATGTTAGATTTTTATGTTTTGCTTATTGAAATAATCTTATTCATGATATTCAACGCATGCATATAGAGCAAGAAATATAGAAAGTAGAAAAATCAAAACTTTATTGATGAAATACAACTTGACTACAACCGTTTAGTAAAATATTTCCAACCAATAACTCCCATTTTTAACTAGTCTATACATGTTTTCTGACTGGGAAATTTTCACTCATTGCTCTAATATCTGCATGGATCACCCTTTTCAGGTTTTAAATCCAACAAGCACGAATATACCCTAATTTTTTCTCGGTATCAACAAAGGGGCTATCAATCCGATGGTTATTTGAATATCTAGCTTTTTTTTATCGCTTTTGCAATTTATTTTCTTTTAGTTTAGACATAATAGCACTTTATCATATCCTGGTTCATAAGGTTTACGAACTCATTTCTATCGAGGTTCATGATTCTCAAAGCTCCTTTGCTCAAGACTCATTTTTATGACGAATGGTTCTTCCCAATTGGGCTGGAATTTCCCCTTGGCATTGGTAATTGATGGCTTCAAATGTTACAAAACCAAGTCTCCAACCTTCAAGGGTACCTTTTGATGCTTGATGCGATTATTATAAGCTCGTGCTATGCGTTGTTGATATATCTGAAGATGGTCCAATGCCTCAAGTCTCTAATCATCCACTAGATTCAACTATTCATATCTCACCCTAGCCCATTCAAACTCATTGAGTTAGGCTTTCAATGTCACTCTTACTGATCTAACTTCTATTTTGAAGAGTATTACTACTTCCATTCTGTAAACCAAAGAGGAAGGAGTTTTCCTTGTTGGCATCTTGATACTCGTCTGATATCCCTAGAGGGCGAGTGGTAGCTTAATACCCAATCGTGATAGGATACAACCATTTTATCTTGTGGTCGATTTGGTGATGATCGATAATGTTCCATTTGATGATGTTTAAAGACTTGTTCAGTAGCTGTGAGCATGGGATTCTTGGTCCCTCTTGCAAAGCGATGATAAGAAATATTTTCACTTGCCTCTTTATTTTAGTGATCTGCTTTTAGGTTACAAGACATTCGAAGGAGATCTTGGGTTCTTTTGAAGCCAAAACCATTCAAAACCAAGCCAAAACCTTCCCAAAACATAAAATAGTCTAAAAAGTCAGTTAAAAAATTAAAAAATATAAAATATAAAAATAAAATTTTAAACTTGCTCGAGCAATCCAGTGCCGGACCAGACCAACCCCTTTTGGATATTGGGATTGGCCTACCCAATTGGTTGGTCCTTGAGGGTCAAGATCAGTCCTGACTATTTAGATCAGTCTAGCTGTCTTGCTCCCACTTTAGTTTTTTTACCCTTTTTGCGCTTATTTTATTTTTCCCAAAAATACCCTTCAAACTTAACTTAATTACAATTTTTTACCAACCATTATATTAGCCAAAAAATTAGATTTAAAAAAAAGGAACCTTACCTCATTAGGAAAAACTTTTAGAGTGAGAAAATTCTAGAGATAGAACTTAGGGATTTTTTGGAAAAAAAGTTAGGAAATTCTTACACTTTTGTTTACCAATGCTTTTTCTCTGAAACTCCCTTATCCTTTAGGGTTTGAGTTAGAAACTTATCCCGGGTAAATTATTCCCCTCACCAAAACACCTTCTTTTCTGCATTTTCCAACCAAATAGACTACAAAAAGATTTCGAAATCTCATTTTTGGCTTTTTTAACTCTAAAACTTGCGGGTTCACGTTGGAGGGGTAAGATTTTGAACTTTTAAAGAACTTTTGGCGTGATTTTGTATTTTATTTTTTGTCATTTTTTTGTATTTATGGCATAATTTATTATTTTCCTGCTCTTTATTACTGTTTTGAGCCACACACGATGGGAAATCATATTTCCCCACTAACCGACCTCATTTATGCCATGATAAATTCTTTAATAATAAAATTTGGTAAATTGAGACTAAGATAAATTATTTTCCAATAAAAGCGTGCGGGGAACCCTAATTCCACAATTTTAAATCTAGTAGCATGGGATTCACCTTAATCTAACCTATTTGCATGACTAATATTATCTTGTTTGGTTAACTAACTATGCTATTTTATTGTGATATATCTTCTGCTAACCTTTGTGGATGCAGGTAGTCTAGGTTAGATGTATGTTAGGGTTTTATTTTCCTTTCGTGTATCGCAATTGTAAGTAAAATGTATTTGTAGATCATTTGTATTTTGGATCATTTGTAAATTACCCCATGGTTTGTATTATTATTTAAGCTACTCCCTTAGGTTAGAAGCCTCGCATTTACTTTATTTATTGCCCTCTTTTATTTTTTTTATCAATTTCTGCATGTGTATTATTAACTCTAATATAAACATGACGTGTTCCTAATCAGTCAAATATAAATTCCTATTACTCTATTGATTGGATTTTCGTAGTGTTGAGTAAGTAGGGTCGAATCCGCAGAGAGTGACAAAATCAATTTTAATCGAATTAATGGCCAATAAAAGTAAAAACAAAAAATAAAGGGTTGGAGATTTGTTTGAAAATCAATAATTAAAAAAATTGGGAAATTGAAAAGAATTAAATTATAAAGAGTCTTCCGACCAAGGAATAGTTTCAGCTTGATATCAATTAATCACAGGCACAAAACATAAGTTTCTTGAGTTTTTCAGTCAGTTAGCTTAATAATGATAGCGTGATTTATAAAATCTTTTCTAAACACGAGAATGATAGTAGATAGCTAAACCATTTACTCTTAATTTTGAAACGCACTTGCATATAGCTGAGAAGTTTTGATTCCAAAAAGGCTTTATGCGTAAGAACCAAATTTAATTCAAGACTTTATGATAGCATAAAGAGAAGTATTAATTCAAATCCAACCACCAAACTTTTAGAAGAATTCATTTCTTACAATTTTTCTATTATATCATGATTGCATAAACACAATAGAATAACATTATGCTTAACCTTTCAAGAGCAACAATTGGCCAGATTGAAAAAATTAAAAGGAAAACAATAAAAGATGTTACTGGTTTGGATTTGAAAACTGATTTCAAGAGAAAGATTAAGAACAAGCCTTACAATTAATAATTAGCCTCAAGTAATTCCCTTAGTCGAAAAAACGATAAATTTAGCTACGCATTATTGAAGAAAACAAAAAAGAAATTGTTATTAAAAATAAATTAAGAACAAGATAGTCAAGGATCTCCCTAATGCTGAAATTCTATGCCTATTTATCTTTAAAATAACTCTTAAAATAATCATAATTAAACTCAAAAACTAAATAAAAAATTGAGTCTTCCTAAATAATTAAAAGGAAAAGATAAAATAAGAACATAGAATTATTGTAAATCTAATCCGGAAGTCTTTGTCATCAACTTGGAAACAACAGTCTTTAATTCCAATTTTGTTAAAAAATCCCGAAATTATCAGGTCTGGTCATCATTCCTTAGCCTGTACTTCAGGGTAACTTCCAGAACAGCTCCAAAATGCTTCAAAACGCCTTACTTTTCCTCATTTGTGCCCAAATCAGTCCCAACACATCTTTATCTCCTAAATAATCACAATTTCTCACAAATTAGTAGTATACCATTCAAATGCTCAATCAAAATAATACTAAAATTTGTAGTATATGCATGTTTTCAAAATCGAAAATGATTAGAAATAAATCAAAATGTCTTAAAGGTGTTTGTTTACTTGTAATTAAAACTTAAATAACAAAGAATTAGGTAACTCATCCAAAAACAAATCTCTTTACTATGATGTGGTTTGGGCTTAACGGATCTAGGTTGTACTGAATTTCCCGGAAGAGTTGATCCTGGTGGTGACTCTGTAACAACATAAGTGAGAGATTTAGGCCTCAAGTCTTTCAAAGCTTTTCTTTTCTTGTTTCATTTTCATAAAATCCCCATGCCTCATCTCACGAGGCCGGTGCCTCGTGGTGACTATTCGGGTCTCAAAAACGTCATCCGCTAACAGCGACGACTCCGTTGGGGAGCCTTTTTTTCCTTTTTAAACTTAAAAGTTTAAAAAGACTTTGATGAGTATTGAAAAGTCGTTAAATAAGTTTTTTCCACCTTTATAATATTTCAAACAAAAGAACATGCATTAAACTGATTAGCCTTAAGGTTAGGGAGCCCTATTTTCTCCGTGAAGCCATGAAAGTATCACTTGTGACCTCATGGGGATCGAGGATACCTAGTGTGTGAATCACTTGCTGCCATATCGCATGTACCTCCCTCATTCACACCTATTTGGGGAGAGACGTGGAGTGTATCATAGTGCAATAAGATTCTTCTACATCAATGAACCTTGACACCATACTCATATAGCATCGCCATAGTAACTTCCCCTATGTATACCAAAACGTCTTTATGTACATCATGTAGGTTTTCTCCTTGACACCCTCGTGGTGTCAAGATGACCCAAGCTTAGATTTAGAAGTCGGACCCTTTATTCCACGGAAGGCGTATGGTTGGAAGAATTGTATATGGCATGCATGCTATGTGTTATGTGTTTATCAGTTTTCCATCCATTACATATGCAAATAAAACAACATCTCACACAATGTATATCACACTAATTACATATTTTTTCATACACTAATTTATGCACACACTCATTCTTTCATTAGTTCAAGTTTTTAGAGCGCTCATGGAGTACCATGACATCACGAATAAAACCAAAAACATCATGATATGCGCAAATGGTATTTGTTAGTCATAAAGAAGTTCTAGGTTGCGTGTCTTTAGAGAATGCATCAACATGTCATATCCCAACATTTACCATTTCCAATAGGTATTCGACACTTTGCCCAATTTGAGTTAAGTTCTCAACCATGCATTTCAACACATAAACATCAACATTATTTCATTCATTCATATATCATAAGGGTATAACAAATTGTCTTACCTGAAATTAAAGTTCTCATTTAGTCATGATATAAGGATGTCACCGTGGTAAGGCCTACCACTCTTTACCCTCTTGTTTCGAGGTAAACAATTTCATCTCATTTATTTCATTCATACTCATTATTTTGGGAGATCACATTGATCTCTCAACCTCTAATAATCTAGAAAAGGATCATTACATTTGCTTGATGAGCGTTCAAAAAATCTAATAGGAACCATAAACTCATAACCATCAACACATGCATAATTTAATTCCTCTTGTTTGATATTTAGCATGGGTGCATCCTAAGAAGCATCTCATTTCATTAAGCGTCATTCAAGAAGATATTCTGTTCTCGTCTACAAGTGAGGAATTAGTGTCAAGCCTCAACCAAGTTGTCATTTGCAATTTAGTACTATGGCGAATTGAATTGAGAATGAATAGCCATAGAGCCCTACTGAACCTAATCAAGGGGGAGGTCTTCCACCTAGCAATGGGATGAACTTGAAGTTGTGATGACTAAGATGCTCACTAGTCCACAATTCTATGAAGCCCCTCAAGCTTCCATTAGGGCACTTCTCACCGAGGAGAGAAACTCAACTCGGGGTCTCCGAATCCAAGCTCCCTCCGGCTAATGGGTTCCGCCCCACTACTATCCAAGGGCATGCTTGGTCTTTACAAGCAAATCCCAGTTCTCTCTTGAATCATGAAAGTTAGTTTAATCTAGCAATATGCTCAGGGTAGTTTGTTAGCTTTCTTTTGGGTAAGGGTTCGGGCCATCAAGGTTGACCAGTGATAAATCCCTCCATCTTCCTACACATGAGCCTGGGAGAGCCGCGCCCTAATTCTTTCTTACAAGGGATCTTTGAATCTATTATCATGCCAATGAATGTCAATCCTTTTGTGAGTTCTTCATTTGTCTTCTTTGGTTCAGGTCTCAGCCACTCTTCTCTACCATCAATGCACAGCCATCTCAAGGGTTCTCATTTCAACCCTTATCATTGCCCATTCAAGGGATATCTTAGTTTCAGAGTTCCTACACCAAATCAACTACTTTCTTGAGTCAGTTTTAGGGTTTCTAGCAACCACATATTCAACCATAGTTCTTAGTGTCTCCTACGGGCACTACTCATGTCCAACATCCTGTAATAGGCCTGCCACTATCGAAGCTCTTAACTCTAATCCATTTGCTCAAGGGGTCGATGGATCGGTTACTTACGGACTCTCCCTCAAATTGGCAGGTTTATTGCAAAAATTCCTAGCCACTCAAGCTTTTCCTCTACAATCTTATCCTTAGTTGGCTATTACTCATTGGGATGAAGACTGGGTCCCAAACAACTTTGTGATACCCAAATTAGTTCACTACAAGGGAATGGGCGATCCTCGCTCACATATCAAGAACTATCAAACTGTCATGCCAGCTCAAAAGCCAAGTGACAAGATTCTTGCCCAAATGTTCATAACCACCTTGGGGGTTCCGGTTGACGAGCTGTTTAACAATCTATCGGAAAAATAACAAGTGACTGGTTGTGCTTGTCTGAGGCGTTCATAGAGTAGTATGGCTTCAATAGCTAAATGAAGACTATGATCCAAAATCTCAATGATGTGAAGCAAAGGCCTGATGAAACTTTCAAATCCTACTATGGTAGGTGGATGGTTGTGCAAGTCTTGCAAAAAGACAGTTTAAGCCTTTTTGAGATGATTGTTGAGTTGCTTTACGGTGCAATGCCATTCTACAAGATGCAAAGAGGAGTAGATGAGTTCTCGATTTATAATGAGGTCCATGTGAAAGTTGAGAAGTTTGAGAGGATTTGTGGATTAGAGTAAACTGTCAGGATGAGTCAATAAAAAACCTTGCATAGAAAGTCAAATGAGGTACCTGTTGCCGCTTCTGCACCCGCAAAACCTAAGCAGTCACCTAGAAGAATATGATCCAAGTTGTGCAGCTAGTTAGGGTGTTGATGTTCCAACCTACTGTGAACTTCCGCCATGGAATCTCTCCCTATGTTCTAAACTTAACCTAGTTGTTTTCAAAGCTTCAAGAGCACAAATTTCTTGATAATCTCAAACCCTTCGCACAACCAAACGAGTGCAAGAATTTCTACACTTGTCACGTGGCTTAGGACCACCACACTAATAATTTCAAGCTCCTTCTACACAATATTCAGAAGTTAGTTAGAGAGAAAAAGATCCATCCCTCGACTTTGAAGTTGAGCACCACATTTAACCAACAACCAGGTGGGGATGGTTAATATTAGCATGAGCCTTGAGTATGTATTCAACAGATTGAAAAGGGAAAGAGAAGAAAATGTATTAGTTGAGTATGATCAATATTGAAAGGATGTATGGCATCTCGATGCTCACTACTTCTATCACAGATACTTGTCATGTTAATTCCTAAAGCAAGATTATTACTCCTACTTCGATCATCCCATTGGAATACTAGTTAATTAAGATAGTAATTGAACATGCAAATTTGCAAGGTGGAATTTCAAAATATAAAATTAACCCTAAAGGATCTCTAAAGCATACCATGATTGATATAATCTAAGTTGAAATGTTCTATAGATGCTATTACATTTATAAAACTTATTAAAAGAAACCTAGCATCTAAGTTAAGAGCATTACTAGTTGATGCATGCCTTTCCCTTGGTACGATGTTCCTTTAGAGTAATTCGGCAGAACTCTATTAGAACTAGCTTCAAATCTAGGTCAGCCTCTACAATTGATTGACATGGATCTTCACCTACCAAAACCTCTGTTGAGGAAGAACCTGTTGGTAGAAAGCAGCTGCTAGACTGCTCGAAGACCAACTAGAAAACATTAACTAAGAAGGCACTCTTCAAAATTGAATAAGCCTTCAAAAGAATTCTTACGACATTGGAGAAAATCATGGAGAATCTCACAACAATCTCACAAAGAAAAGATGTCGAACTTAGAAAGAAAGGTTGAGGTAAAGTACTTTAAAAGAGGGGTGGAATGAGGTTATTTATAGCCAAAAGGGAGAGTAAAATTGCTCCCCCTAACCGATGTGGGATTGGTGTAAAACACCAATCCCACGCTGGCTACTCTGCAGGAATCTTAGTTTATCAGAACTTATCCTCTTTACATAAGCAGGACATCCACAAACTCTCAGGTGAGAAAGATCTGGTTTCCTACCATACCATAATTTGTATGGTGTTTGATCAAGTGATTTAGAGGGAAATCTATTTAGAATATAAACTACTCTCTCAAGTGCATAACCCCAAAAGGATCTACTGAGTTCTGCTTGGCTCATCATGGACCAAATTATATCTAGTAGGGTCGACTTCACCTTTCTAACACTCCATTGTGTTGGGGTGTAAAAGGAGGTGTCCATTAGGATGAAATACCATTATCTCTTAGATAATCTTGAAACTCTTGGCTTAAGTATTAACCACCTCGATCAGATTGAAGGGTCTTGACACTTTTCCCAAGCTGTTTCTCTACTTCAGTTTTGAACTCTTTGAATTTATCAAAATTTTCTAACTTGTGCCTCATTAGGTACAAATAACCATGGCTAAAGTAATTATCGATAAAGGTTATGAAGTATATGAAACCCTCATGTGTGTTAACACTCATTGGACCACATACATCAGAATGTATTGTTTCCATGGTATTAGTGACATGCTGACCCTTTCTTTTGAAAGGTTTCTTAGTCATCTTTCCCATTAAACAAGTTTCGTACGCCCCATAGGATTCCAATTTCATTGGGCCCAAGTCATCATATTTGTGTAACTTAGTTAAGTGAGTCTCATTTATATGGCCTAGACGACAATGCCATAAGTATGAGGATTTCTCATTATCTAATCTTGATTTGTTAACAATGTTCATATTTAGAATTTCATTTTGAGTATCTAAGACATAAATGCCATCAACAAATATTCCACAAGCATAAAGAATATTATCACATCAAATTTGATAATTATTATTAGAAAATAAAATCTAAATTCCCTTTGTTGTTAAACACGCAACAAAAATAATATTCTTAGTGACAGCAGGAATATAATAGCAATTGTTCAAAACTAAAACAAGGCCACTAGGCAAACGAAGGCTATATGTCCCTACAGCTGTTGTAGCAACTCGTGCTCCATTTCTAACTCTAATGTCCATTTCCCTCTTTGCAAGCCTCCTACTATTCTGCAACCCCTGCATATAAGTACATATATGAGTACCACAACTAGTATCCAACACCCATGTAGACTCATAAGGAATTGTAGAGAAACTCTATATCATTAACATACCTGAAGTAGATGCCTTACTTGGCTTCTTCTTCACTTGTTCAAAAAACTGAGCTCTTAACTCAAATTTCATTCCGACACTTTTCATGAGTCTTCTCTTAACCTCGAAAGCCCTTGAATTTCTAATCTTTCGATCCTCAACAACAACTTGATTCTCAAGTCTATTTCTAAACTAAATATCATATTGTTCCAACAAGTCTACCATCTTGGAAAAATTACAATAATCACTGGTGCTATAGAAATGTGTTTTGAAACCATCATACCTTTGAGGTAGACCTTTCAATACAATCTGTTTCAAGGCCTCCTGATTATAAGTAACTCCCATTTTCCTAATCTGTTTAGAATTATTGCAAATAGTCATGGCAAACTCAACTACTGAGGTGTTAGCCCCTAGACTTGCAAAGAGAATGAATCTTTCGTATTCATCGATCATCACAAGCTGCACAATTATAGACTCTAAGTCCATAGTTTTTCACAGATCCCGGTACCTTGAAAGTATAGTGTTGACCATGAAATTCTTTGTGAAATCACAATCTCTTTTGTGATTCACATACTTATCAATTTGATAAATAAAAGGATCTTCTCCAAGGAGTTTGGGATATAGATTATCTAGTACATAATCCAAACCAAGGCTCTTTAGTAACCTCATCACACTCTCGACCCATTCATGAAAATTGTCTATTTTATAAAATTTGTTGTCAATCGGATACTTATCAATGTTAGTGTTCATATTCAACCTACATATAAGATACAATTTATTCAAAAATTAGTATATTTACATGCATTTAATATAAGGTATTTAATTAAACACATAATTCCTACTATTTTTTTAACATTCAAATAGCCCCTTCTATCTAAATTCGGGAAATTTGGTCCAACCAATTTTCCTTAGTAGGTAGCATCCATAGCCACTCATCATAACCCCCACTATAGCAGGTCAAGCCATAACAAGACAACCATGGTTGAAATTCATCCATTTGCATCTCATGCAATTGCCAATCCATTTGAGTTCTCTTTCTTGAGACGTGCATACCTGATTGTACGACTCCTCAAATGTGTCTTCAATCGGGCATTAGCTCCAATGATATAGACAGCTAACCCATTTTGGTTAAGGAATTAAGCCCATCTAGTCTCATGACCAACACATGTTAATGGAAAGCATGTTGTACATGTCCTTACATCTGTTAATAAGGTTTGTATCACGATTTATGACAGGAAGACAATCTACTACCTTAATATTGTTGTAGGGATTTTATTGGTGCAGCTGGTCTCATCCTAGTCTAGGTTTATACGATGGATATGATTATGATAATAATAATTCTGGGATATTTGGAATTATTAATCTAAGGGAATAAGCACGAGACTGATACATCATAATCATTCCATTATGCCAAGACTCCACATAGCATGCAAAACAAACAAGGTCCATGTTTAAGTTCTTACACCTATATCTATAAGTTTAATTTAATAATTTAAACTACGTTTGTAAAACCATATGCGGAATCCAATTCCCATTACTAGAAATCAACCAAGTCATAAAAGTCCCTTGGGTACAATTGAACATAATACTAATGGAGATTTCCAAGTAGGAGAGGCCCCTTAAAGTGAATAAGCAGCCAAGTCCAATCCTTACCAAAATAACCATGGGTACTTCGATTCGTTGTACCTCGGGCAACTATGATTTAAAGATTTTGTTCTTTAATGTAGTGAAGTATGAGACGATCCTAAATTTAAAGCATTTACACGTGGTAAAACATTGCTAATTTATATGATAATCACCTAGACTAAGTTTGAGTAAAACATTAATCTAGTTATCATATCATTTTCTATAACGGGATTTGAAACATAAGTCATGCATAGCATACTTTAATCAATTTATAGAAAATATCAATTTCAACATATTATAATCAATCATGCATAGCATAAGGTAGGCTCTAATACCACTGCTGGTTAATCAAGATAATAAGTGAACATGCAAATTCGCAAGGCGGAATTTCAACTTAAAATTAACCCTATAGGATCTCCTGAGCATGCCATGATTGATATAATCTAAGTTAAAATGTTCCATAGATGCTATTTGGTATATAAAACTTATTAAAAAAATCTAGCATCTAAGTTAAGAGCATTACCAGTTAATGCGTGTCTTTCCCTTTATGTGGCTTTCCCTTAGAGTAATTCGGTAGAACTCCATTAGCACTAGCCTCCAATCTAGGATAGCCTCTACAATTGATCCACATGTATCTTCACCGACCAAAACCTTCGTTGAGGAAGAACCTGTTGGCAGATAGCAGCTGCTAGACCACTCGAAGACCAAACCGAAAATATTAACTAAGATAGCTCTCTTCAAAATTGAATAAGCCTTCAAAAGAATTCTTATGATGTTAGACAAAATAGTGGAGGATGTCACAAAAATCTCGTGAGATGTCGAACTCAGAAAGAAAGATTGAGCTGAAGTACTTAAAAAGAGGGGGGAAGGAGGCTATTTATAACCAAAAGGGGGAGGAAAATTTCTTCCCTGAACCGATGTGGGATTAATGTAAAACACTAATCTCATGCAAGCTTGCAAGCACGCATGGGTTGCTTAGCGAGAATCTTGCACAGCAGCTTACCGCGCAAGGCAAGCCCCTCGCATTGCTTACCTTGTGCACTGTGGGCTTCACGAGAATCTCGCAAGCCCGCAACAGCCTAGGCTTGCGAGAATTTCTCGCAACCCCCATGGCCACCGCAAGCGCTTTACAATGCTTGAGAGGCCTGCTTGCGGGCTTTCTCGCAAGCCCACGAGCACGTCTAACACACTGGTTCGGTTATTCCCCTCTCGTTCTGATATTTTGGTCCAACCAAAATACATCCAATTTGAGTTTGACCTTTTTCTCTTTTATTCTTGGTATAGATGTAGTCTATAAGTTCTTTACTTAGTTCGGTAAAGATGCAAAGTGTGTGACCTCATAGGATCCCGAAGTATAGAGCCGTTAGAGGTTAACCTAAACTTAGTGTTTGCCACTTTTCCACTGATAAGTTTAATATCTTTACGATTCCAAAAAGATGTTCGTGAGACTTGGCTATACTCGTTTAGTAAGACTTATCCTCAATAATTATGCCAAAAACTTGTTCACGAAAAATGTAGGTGTTGTCAATACCCCTTATCACATAGAAAAATGATTATAACTGCAAGTATACAGTTACGATGTAGTTTTAAAAGATATCGAACCCACAAGGAAGGACTAGGTCTAAAGATTAACAAGGAAAGACAAAGTAAAGGAAAATAAAAATAGTTTTGAGATTTTTTAGAAAGGGAAGATCAGAATGAAAAGTTAAGTAAATATAAATGTAATAGATAAGAGACTCTAAATACATATATTTTCACTTCAAACAAGTATAGCAGAGAAAACATGCAAGTTCAACAAAGATGTTAAGATGCACTAGACTAATCTAACAAACCCAGTTCAACACACTCAGATGTTCAAAACTTTTTATGTACTTTCTTTGCATAAAAATATTCTACACATCTTGAGCTTTTCGGAATGATAAAGATCATCCAAATCTATTAAGTATAGAGAAAGTTATGATCATTTGAAGTTTCAGATTTTTCTATTACAGTTTCTGCTGTTTTCTATTTTTTCTGCAGGTTTTGGAGATGTAACATCGAACCAACCTTACCAATGTCAGTACCAAAATTCCAACATCGGTATCAAAATTAACAATATTTATACTTATGTTGCCTTTGGCAAACCCCAGTTTTGCTCTGTTTCGAATCGTTTAAGCCCGCATCTACCCTCTGAGACTCTACTGAACCTGGAAATACATCATTTGTAATTATTTAGGATATATGTCTAATTTATTAATGTATTAATTTGTTAATTAAAGTTTAGAGTAGCAAACGGAAGCACTTCGAGCCATTCATATCGATGTCGCCCTTCACAAGGAAGCGATAACGATATGAATGACATCGTTACTGTTGTTAACCCAAACGATGGCTATGTTATGTATGCTTAGCCTAGATTTAAATTTCTAAATGTTGTTTTAGGTCACCCCCATGAAAGGAATAAAAATGTGTTCCCGGATAACGGTCCTCACTACTTTTCCATGCGGTCATTTTACTAATAAAATCGACCAACATACGTGCAAATAAAAATGAACCATTTATATCCAAAATAACAACTTTGAACCATCGATGTTTTAATTAGGCCACACGGGCCTTACTAAAATCAAGTCGAACAAATGTGCTATACCTCGTGCTAACCTTTGTGGATGCAGGTTAGATGTATGCCTAGGTTTTATTTTCCTTCGGGTATTGTATATATTGTTACGAAAATTATAATTCATAGATTAGGTGGGTGGTTGCATCCCTCGAGGTTATGTAACCTTTAATCTTTACTTTTCCACATTTACTTCTCGCATTTACTTAATGCTTGATGAATGGATTAATCGCTTTCCGCATGTGCGTTAAATCATGCATTTCAACATCAAAATGACTTAAGTGTGAATATGCATAACTAAGAAATATAGTTTTCTGTAGATGTAATTTAATGTGATCTAATAAGAAATAAGTAACTTAACCCGGACCCGAATCTCTATGACTTGGTGAGCCATTCCCCGGACGTTAAGCCTCACAGGACACTAATTCCTAGAAAGTGCTAATCCAAGTGGTGACTCCACACTAAGAGATGGATGATTTGGATTCGAACTAATCTAAATAACATTTTTCGCCCCCTCTTCAAAACCATTTTCCCAAGTCCTCAATCGGTGCACCATCTTTATCAAAATGCTCCAGAGTGGACCGCTCCTCTCATCTCGCGCGCCCTCAACCCACCACAACGTGTCATCCGCTCACAGTTCTATGTAGGTAAAAATAGGCCAAGATGTAGCTCCTCTTTCAGGATGTTATGGCGCACTCCAATGCCTCCTCATGTTTGCTTCTATTGTTGGCTTTTGCTTCACGGAAGATTAGGACCCAGAAATTCTTATTTCGGAGAGGATGCGCATCAATAGTGGACTCAACAAGCTTGTTCTGCCCGATCTTTGAGTTGATTGATCACATACTTCTATTTTTCTATGATAGTTGGCTAACTTGGTGTAAAGCTCATCTTGGAGTTTAGATCCTCATTCATAGCCATGCATTTCACTTTTTAGAGCTTTGGATGTCTCTTTTCTTGTCTGGTATTAAGAGAGAATTTGCAATTGCGGTTTGGTTCTGTATAGTGTGGAGCATTTGGAAAAGAAGGATCAAATTCTTTTTTGAAGAGACCCGAGGGAATGAAGACTTGCTAGTAGCTAATGTTCATCATTGTTGGCCATATTTTAAGAATATGAATAAGCATATTTCTTTTGAGCTTCAGATCTCTTAATCGATCGAACATTTCTTTGTATATGAACCTTTTATTTACTTGGGCGATTCACAAATTGTGATACACTCTTTTTAATGAAAATAGGGGTGGGTGTTTTATAGTTAAGGGAATGCATCAACCTAGTTCGGACGTTCACCCCGAAATTTCACACTCCAATCTTATTTCGATGGAGAGGCACAATATTCTTTCGGAGATTTTTCAAAAACATTTAGGATAAAAATAATAAGATGGTTAATCAATTTAGGAAAAAAATATCATCACTGTTCAATTTGTGGAACGCGTTATTTTATCCATTTTTTTATTTACATTTTTCATTTTCTCTCTTTTACTTTTCCACTTCCTATTTCCTATAAATTTCCACATGATGAAAATGAATGAGGACACTATTTAATACATCAATGTTGGGAAGTTCGTAATTTAAATGCTACTATAACATTAAACTCAACAAAATCCTAACATTTATTGCATCCAATTTAGACTAGTTTTTTTGTATTTTTTGTAGTAAAACATATGATGATGTTGAAATTTACATCCGCCTTACTGAATACTGTTGGAATTGTTAATGTGCCCTAGTTCTAAAAGAATTGGTTCATACATTGTCACATTATAAAGATAATAATATACTGCATTTATATCTTGTGCTATAATATGAGTATAGTATCAATTGATTGATAATCATAAATATCCCAAGTCTATTTTAATCATGAGAATGAATAAAATGAAAGGCTTGTATGTTGGATGATTTATAACACTGTAGTTGCTATGTCACTTGGTAAAGTAGATCATGAACATGGGTACATGTTGAAAACATCGGGCTGGACCCATTCTCATAGCAAAGTCACATGGTTGTATGTCATAGAAATTTTGTTGAGTAGATCTCAATTGTCCTCAGACTTGATTTCAACTTATTACTGAAGTTGAATTGGGTATACTGTAGTATATTACTATGTATTTGCTATGTCACTTGGTAAAGTATATCTTGAACATGGGCACATGTTGGAAACATGGGTCAGGATTGATCCACATAGCAAAGTCACATGGTTGTATGTCATAGACATTTTGCTGAGTATGTCTCAATTATGCTCAGACTTGATTTCAACTTATTACTGATATTGAATTGTGTATGCTATAGTATATTACTAATGGGTCCTTAAATATTGGATTACAAGTATGGGTGGAATAGCAAACCCTAACCCTAACCCAACCTTCTCCAACCACCAGATCCTTGCAGGATTCCCTTCCAGCAATCGTACCTCATCTTAGATCAACCCCAAGCCTCTACATCAGCCTGCCTCGTCTCCACCAAGTTATACCACAACCCCTCTCTAGCCACATATCCAAGCTCTACCCTCTCCACCCTCTCATCAATTGAAACAAGCCACCCGGCAGCCCTCTTCCCTCCTATCATCCTCGACTCATCAGAATCAATCTTAGTTTAGTCCCTCCCCATCAAATGGTAACAATATATACTTCATGAATTTCCCCGATTCTCATGATAAAGACGTAATGAGAATTATTTTCCTTAAATTTAGTGTCATCGAACGTGTTTACGTTGCTTGTAAAAGGAATGCGAGAAACCAAAGCTTCGGCTTCGTTTCCTTGGAAGGCTCAATTACCATGCATGAGGCTCTCTTTCGTTTAAATGCCATTTCAATAAGAAAATTTAGGTTACGTGCTTTCAAATTGAAGTTTGATAGAGGTGAGGAGCATTAACTTGGTTCCTGATTTATTTAGGATAATTAGAGATAGGAATTTCGCGGTAAATTTTGATTCCACCGGTAAGCGGAAATTATGTCTTGATTGGTTTTTATTCCGAGGATGCTTTAGCTGGTTTTCTTGATGGAGATTGGCTCTCCTTACAAGACTTATTTTTAGAGGTTCAGCCATACTCTTTAGATATCATTCCATCTAAGCGCTTATGTTTTGTTGAATTTATTGGCTTATCATCATGGAACCATTAATTCGAGAGGTGGCTACTATTATGGGTGACTTGGTTTTGATCGATTATAATTTTTCAAGATCAGATCAAATTGATGTTGTCACTTGTGTAATGAGCGTTCCCTTGACTTTGGAAGATCGTCGCATTGGTTTAAACTTGGTTGAGGTGAGAATTTATGTTGAGGCTCATATTAGGTAGTTAACCGCATGCAATAATTGTTCAGAGTATGTTTCGAGGTCACCTATCTCCACCTTAATTTCTAAATTTGGTGTCCACTATTGATAATGCTGCTGAAGCCTCGGAGTCACTGGGAGCTGCTATCCCAAAATCATTGGTAGCGGCTGTCTTGGATTCACTTACAGCAGCAATCTCAGACTCATTGACAGGTGATAATGCGGTTGTTTGCAAGAATTCTTCTGATGTGGTCGCTTTCTTAGATTCCTTGCTATCCACTTCTAGCTCCTCGGGTTTTGACATCCTGAATATGAATCATTTGATAATTAGATCACATACAGAAAGGCCAGGCGAAGCTCATCTCACTTGGTCTGATGGACTCAAGCTAGGACTATTTAAAGAGAGCTCAAAGACATTGGTGTTGGAGGCAGTTCATAATAAGATTGATTAAGGAGCAAGGTTTTTATCCAGGCTATTTTTATTTATTGATGTCTTTACCATTTTTGAGCTGGAATTATCGTGGGGGTTTGTCAAACAGAATTAAGCAATAATTTATTCATTCATGTATCCGTAAATTCAAGTTGCATTTCTTTGTTTTGATTATGACTAAAGTAGATTCGATTTTGGATGGTACTTTTCGAAAGATATGGGCCACAATGATTTTGATTTTCAATGTATTAGCTCCCAAGGCTTATCGGGGACATTACTATATCTTGGAACCGAGCGTTATTATCCGGGGTTCTAATTGCGCCTTCCATGCGTTGGATCATCTTGCATTTTACCTTGAACTCTTTGGATATCAATGTTGGTGCTTTATATGGGGCTATTGTTTGGAATGAGCGAAGTTTAATGTGGCAAGAATTGAGTACTATTATTAGTCAACTTGAAAATGTTCTTATTTGTGGTGATTTTAATGAGGTGTTACATGGTAACGAAAGATCCAGTGGGTTGACTTCTCCATCTTTGTCGAGTTTTCATGATCTCATCAATGATTGTAATTTGCTTGATATTCCACTTCAAGGAAGAGATTACACTTGGCATAATGTTAGGTCATATTCACGAATTGATTAATATCTTGTTCAATTGCGGATCATTGGCTGGAAATGTCAATTAAATAGTGGATACTTCTCTATGGGACCACTTCCCAATCTTATTTCAAAGTCAAATGCACATAGCTTCAGGTCCTTGGCCATTTCGGTACTTAAATTGTTGGTGGGAAAGAAGCAATTTCCTTCCCTTTGTTCGTGATAAATGGATAGCGATATGTATGACTCACGGCAATAGAGACTTTTCCTTTTAGTTATGAGCTTTGAGCAACAAAATTCGACCGTGGTATGCTTTGAATTTCGATAATTTGCAGTAGGAAATTAATGTGTTGGAGCGACAGTTACTGAACGTGATAGACAGCAGCACCTCTCGACCACTGGGATAAGTTAAAGTGGTCAAACTCCTCTCTCTCAAAAGCAAGCATACCCAAAGGAGATCACATTTGGAGAATATCAAACACCATCAATCGAGGGTGAAGTGGACTCTTTTAGGGGATAACAACACAAGTTTCTTACGAAATAATCGGATTTCATCTCTTGAATTGAAGGGATTAATTTGTTTTGATGTGGGGTTGATCTCCTCGGCTATAAATGAGTTTTAAACCAAAATCTTTTTAGCCACCAGACCTATCCCATTCTCTTTACACAAGCTTGCATTTTCTCAGGTTTCGGGGGCTCATAATCAGCTATTGACAGAGGTGTTTTCTGAGAAAGATGTTTGGGATGCGATGTGTTCTTGCAACAAGAATAAGTCATCTAGTCTAGATGGTTTTAATCATTTCTTTTACAAGAGAACATGGGCCTTTTTGAAGGAAAATTTCAGGCAAATTATCAGTCGTTTTCACGAGATATCATTTCTCTCGGCCTCGATTAAATCTTCGTACGCAGTTCTTATTCTGAAAGTTTCGGGAAGTTATGCCATTCAGAATTTTAGGCCCATAGCTTTTATTCATGGAGTCTAAAAAGTGATTAACAAGTTGTTATCATCTCAATTAAAAGTGGTGCTACCTTCCTTGATTTCTGGGAAACAGTTTACTTTCGTCAAAGATAGGAGTATTGTTCGCCACTTTTCTACTGATAAGTTTAATCAATAATGGTTCCAAAATCTCGTGAACTATCGGCTAATAATTGCACCAAAAACTTGTTCACAAATAAATGTAGGTTTTGTCAATATCTCTTATAACATAGAAAAATGATGATAACTGCAAGTATACAGTTACGATGTAGTTTTAAAAGATATCGAACCCACAGGTAAGGAACCAGGTCTGAAACAAAGTAAAATAAAATAAAAATAGATTAGAGATTTTTATGGATAGGAAGATTAGAATGAAAAGTTGAGTAAATATAGATTTGATGGATTAGAGACTCTAAATAAATAGATTTTGCACTACGAACAAGTTTAGCAAAGAAAACATGCAAGATCAACGAAGGTGTTACGACACACTAGACTAATTTAACAAACCGGTTCAACACACTTAGAAGTTCAATAATTAATCACAGAGCAACACATGAAATAACTTTTCTAAACCTAGCGCAAATGAGATAAGACTGTTATATAAACCTGGACAACATCAATACTATGCTTAGTACAGGTCGCTCTCATATAGCCACATTTAGCAAGTTACCATTCTAAAAATGTTGGCTCACTAAATAGTGTTATATAACAGATCCAGTGATTATACACGATATTTTTAACCCCGAAACTACTATTAAAATTAACGCCAACACATATAACTTGATTAACATTAAAGACTTAGCACGAAATACGCATTATAACACATAGACATATCATAAACTTCGAAATAGAAAGTATAAGTAGAAAGCAAAGCAAAGTTGTAAGGTACGCAAGTGAAAGCTAAACTTGATCAATCGTATCCACTCTTTAATGGGAGTCATCAATTCCCGCAATTCCTGCATCTGCTTTGAATTCGATCTCGGCCCGTATAGAACCTCCGCTAGGATGCTATTCTTTGCGAATATCGAACAAACGAATATTGAAGAATGAAAACTTTTATTGATAAGTGATTTGCAAGTACACTTATAAAACAATTGCTAAGAGAATATAGAGAAATCTAGTGATCGAAACAAGGATTCGAATCACTTAAACATTTTCTCGCTAACACTTATGAACGTAGCCAAACTAGATATTTATTCTCTATCTAAACACTATCTTTCACTCCTTTCTTCTGCACGAAATTAGTGAGGTTTGGAGCCCTATTTATAGAGTTCGAAGGGTTGCGTCTATCCAAACGAAGAGTCGTGTCCATTGGTGAATGATTGCATCTCTTCATTGTGATTGGTTGAGAAGCTTTGATTTAATCCACAATGGATAGGCACCTTTTCATGATTGGTTGACTTTTGATAAGTGTCTTTTCATTGGTAGTTGATGGCGGTTGATCATGCTTATCTGGTGGTTGGTAGTTAAGAAGATAAAACCAAAAAACTGTCCAAGTCTCGATCGTGATATATATGTCACGATCGTGAATCTTTGATTGGCAGACTTCTGTTCTGAAGAAGAATAAGTCATAACCGTGAATGATTGTCGCGATCGTGAATTGCATTTTTCCTCAGAATTCTCCTTGCAACTTCACTGGACAGCTTCGATCCTAAGCCAAATCTTTAAGTTCCACGCTTCTTTTTGCACCTTTTTCACTCTTTTTTAATAGAATTCCACTTTAGATAATTTTACTCCCAAGATTTACCTAGTATCTGCATTTGCATAAAAAACAAGTATATGCACATGAAATCTTTTATACGAAGTACAAAAATGACTTAATTCATAGTGTTTAATGTGTAAAATTAATATGATATTAAGTGTAATTATACACTTATCATACCCCCACACTTAACTTTTGCCTTGCCCTCAAGGTAAATTCAACAGAAGTGTATAAATTGGTAAACAAGTTCGTACCCCATTTGGTGAAAGACTATTGCAGTGAGTACCACATTCCACGTCGCAAAAGATTTCAAGTAGAAGTTCAAAATTTCCCACAAATTAGTAATGTGCAATTTATATAACTTAGTTGCGTACCTTTGTTCTTAATGGTGAGTCAACCGAATCGCATCTTATCGCATCTTCATATAAGCGGTATATGCATACTCGAATATTACCTTCTCTTAAGCATAGTAAAAAGTATAAAGGACATAGAAAGCACACTTTGATTAATTTCTCTCAAGGCATTTTTAGGTAACCTAGGATGCTAAAACACTCTCAGTGGTTGCATTTTATGCTATGTACCACTCTCCCCTTTTTTAGTGGTTGCATTTTATGCTCCATACCACTCTCTCATTTTTTTATTTTAAGCATATATTTTTGAAGTACTTTGTACTTTGCACCCATTTTTCATGCTATGATTTCTTTTCTTTTTTTCACTCAATGAATGGTTGCAGTTTCTGCTCCGTACCATTCCTCACCTTTTGCATAACTCATTGGTTATCCTCTCTTTCTTTTGATTTTTCATTAATACCCTCATCCTTTATTGATCAATTTCAAAGAATTATGGTTATAGTTTCCTAACACTTTAAACATACTCAATACTTATAGGACCTATTCGAGATTTGCGCATAAAACTCATACTAAGAATACCATTAGATATTACTCCACTTAAATTTATCGAAAGCATTAAACCAAAACCATATAACTTATACTAATTCATGTTGCATCGAAATATAAATCAAAACTTACTTGGAATGTTGCTTTCGAATGTTACTCACCACTCATCCTTGCCAATTTAGTAAATGTTGTGCACTAACATCAAACTTGTAATACCTAACACTCATAATAACCTTGGACAATTGTTACTAAAGTATAAGAAATGATAATGTATTACTTGCACAAAAATAAAAAAATTTCAAGTTCTTCGATTTTTTAATTTTATTCTGTTTTTTTTTTAATTTTACGGGATTTTTACAAATGCCCCCCCACACTTAAAGAACACAATGTCCTCATTGTGAGACATTTAATAAAAATCTAAATTTTAAACACACAACTAGTCTAAAAATATGAAAAAGAAAACTAAGAAAAGAGTAAACCCGTTATATTGCGAAGGAGAATCTAGGGCCCATTTGCGATCATGAAGGCCAATCGCGATCGTGACTTCCTTGATCATAGAAATAATAGGTTTTAAAACCCGATATTCACGAGCACGAGATGTATGTCGCGGTCGCGATCTTCTTTAATCCTTCAAATTCTTCAAATTTTAGACTTTGTACCTATAAAAACTTAAAAAAACAAACGTATTAAATATAATTTCCCATTTTCCAATAATTGATGTCTAGAACGCACTTGCCTTCCCCTGCAACGGCGCCAAAAACTTGTTTGCCACTTTTCTACTAATAAGTTTAATAGTTTGTTCACAAGATTTGACTATATATCAACGGTGCCAAAAACTTGTTCACATAAAGCAAAGGTGCTGTCAGTACCACTTATCACATAGAAAATTGATGATAACTGCAAGTATACAGTTGCGATGTAGTTTTAAAAGATATCGATCCCACAGGGAAGGACTAGCTCTAAAGATCAACAAGGGAAAATAGAATAAAGAAAATAAAAAAATTTTAGATTTTAGTTGGAATGATGTATGGATAGACAAATTTATGAAAGATTAGAAAAGATAAAAAAAATATAAAGATATTCCCTAAGAATAAGTATGGCAAAGAAAATATGTAAAATCATCAAAGTTATTACGAACACTAGATTAATTTAACAAACTTGGTTCTAGACACTCAGATATTCAATTATTCACCGCAGAGCAACACATGAAATGACTTTTCTAAGTCTAGCGCAAACGAATTAAGACAATTA
>CATIWQ010214196.1:0-11232 GCA_949673415.1 Euphorbia schlechtendalii
AATAGAAAGTATAAGTAGAAAGAAAAGCAAAGTTGTAAGGTATGCGAGTGAAAGCTAAAGTTGATCAAACCGTATCCACTCTTTAATGGGATTCATTAATTCTCGCAATTCCTGCGTCTACTTTGAATTCGGTCTCGGCCCGTACAGAACCTCTGCTAGGATGCTATTTTCTGCGAATACCAAACAAACGAATATTGAAGAACGAAAACTTTTATTGATAAGTGATTTGCAAGTACACTTATACAACAATCGCTCAAGAATATAGAGAAATATAGTGATCGAAACAAGGATTCGAATCACTTAAACATTTTCTCGCTAACGCTTATGAGCATAGCGAAACTAGATATTTATTCTCTATTTATACACTATACACTATCTTTCGCCCCTCTCTTCTTCACTTTGTGATGCATAAAATTTGTAAGGTTTGGAACCCTATTTATAGAGTTCGAAGGGTTGTGTCTATCAAAACGTAGAGTCGTGCCCATTGGTGAATGATTGCATCTCTTCATTGTGATTGGTTGAGAAGCTTTGATATAATCCACAATGGATAGGCACCTTTTCATGATTGGTTGACTTCTGATAGGTGTCTTATCATTGGTATTTGATGGAGATTGATGGCAGTTGATCATGCTTATCTGGTGGTTGGTAGTTAAGAAGATAGAACCAGAAAACCGTCCAAGTTGCGATCGCGATATTTAAGTCGTGATCGTGAATCTTTGATTGGCAGACTTCTATTTCTGCAGTATACAAGTCACGACCGCGAATGATTGTCACGACCGTGAATTGAGTTTTTCTTCATAATTCTCCTTTCAACTTCACCGATTTTTGACAGCTTCGATCCTAAACTAAATCTTTGAGTTCCATGCATCTTTTTGCACCTTTTTCATTGTTTTTTCATAGAATTCCACTTTAGATGATTTTACTCCCAAGATTTACCTAGTATCTGCATTTACATAAAAAACAACTACATACCATGTGAAATCTTTTATATGAAGTATAAAAATGACTTAATTCATAGTGTTTAATGTATAAAATTAATATGATATTAAGTGTAATTATACACTTATTAACTTGTAGGTTGGCTATTTCAACCTTGGGTAAACTCAGTTTGAAATGGAAGTGTCTCAGTTTGTTGTGAATGGGGCTTGGGATGTTTTCCCCAAGAAGAGCTGATTCTTACTGGTTGATGACTTCCATGTCATCATTATCCTCCTCGCTACTCACAATCTGAACATTTCCCTTGGCTTGAGTTTGGGTAGGTGTATTTTCTAACCTTGGTTTTGCTAGGCTAGGTCTCCCCCTTTGAGCCTCAGCTTTGGTCTTAGAAGAGGTGGGAGCAAAGGCTGTTGAAATTTGCTCCAACAAAGATGACAAAGGGATGTCATTATCACTTTCTTCATTTAAACCTTTAAAATACACTACGAATGCATCTTTATCCTCCTTAGACACATTTGTAGGGATCACTATTGGTTCCACCTTGGTCTTCTTCAACTTCACATCTTGGATTTTGGTTTATCTGGTGTCTTACTGCTTGTACTTCAGCTTCTGAAGTGGTTGAAGTCTAGGGTTTTCTTTAACAAAACCATTATTTCTCCTAGTCCATCAATAATGGATGAAATATCCATCCTCAAGATCTTCATGAGGGTAGTAATCAAATACTCATAGTGGTAGATAGTAGTAACTTTGGTCAAGTGATGAAGAATCATCATTGGCTAGTTAAGTTGTTTACCCTCTATCATATGGTAGACTACGCACCTCTTGAAGTACTTGTAACTACTAAGGGACTCTATCTTTGACAAAGTCAACTTTACCAACAATTCATTACAAGCCCTTACCTCCCATCTCATCCTTGATGCAGCTATTTCTCCAAATCCATAGTCTGCAGGGAGTTCCCAATCTTTAAGGATAGTAACTTGTTCTTCATCTTCATTCCTTCTCATCTTGGTGCCCTTCAATGATATCTTGAGAAGGCTGTTAATTAGATAAGCACAAATTAAGTAAGAAACATTGTTGATCTCCACCATTAGAACATCGTGAAATCCTTGGATGGAGTAGAGATTAGCATACTCTTGATCAACCCTTGATGGCTGGACCATCCATCAACATTACTACTTGATTACCCTATGCATGATTTTGTTCTTTCGTTGACCATCATAATCAACTTCGTACACTAGTCCAAACTCTTTATCTTCAGGCCAGTCAATCTAAGTGAAGAAAGTTCCATGGGGTAGCATGACTTTCTTAGCGGTGCCATCTATGTGCAAAAACATTATCTTCTTGGAAGCACCTTAAAGAATGAGGGTTTTCTTGGTGTTCGCCATTTGTAGGATGAGAGAGATTGAGAGAGGAGAAATTAGGGTTCTTTGCAAAAAATGCTTGAGAATTTAAAATTGCTAGTAATCTTCTCTCTTTAGCAAGCTGCCTCTTATATAGGCTCTTCAACTACAAGATAATACATGGCACTTTCCCAAACCAAGATCAAGTTTAAATAATTAGATGAACAAGGATTTAAAAGACATAGTAAAATGGTGAGTTTTGTAATTAGACTGTTCCAATTCAAAGCATCGTTTCAATAAAGTAGCTTTTGAGTTTTTTTAACCACGAAATTGAACTCACATTGTTACTTTAAAAGTTAATGGGGTTAATTACATGTTACCTCATTCGGCTGAGTTGAGACTTAATTTTCAACACTTAGCCATTTTTCTGCAAATTTTCTTCACATGGGGTTCGCCATTCCAGTTGGCTACCTAAGAACATTGAATTGCTCCTTTGCTCATGGTTTGGTGAATATGTCAACTCGATGTTCTTCTAAAGGAACATACTCTAGTTCGACATCTCCCCTTAGCACATGATCCCTTAGGAAGTGATTTCTAATATTGACATGCTTCATCCTACATGTTGAACTAGATTCTTGGATAGGTTAATTGCACTCTTGTTATCACACATAACTTGAGACATTTTGACTTTATACCATAATCCTCCAGATGCTGCTTAATCTATAGTAGTTATGCTACGCAACTTCTTGATGCTATATACTCATCTTTAGCTATACTCAGTGCAGCCAAAGTTTGCTTCTTGCTTTACCATGAGATAAGACATTCTCTAAGAAAATGACATCCTCTTATTGTGCTTTTCCTATCGAGCTTATCTCTTCCATAATCTGCATCTATGAATCCTCTAGGGGTGAAAACTAAACTCTTGGGATACCATAGACCTACATCAATTGAACCTTGCAAGTATCGAAGAATTATCTTAACAATTTCTAAGTGAGATTCTCTAGGGTCAGCTTGATGATGTGCGCAATAGCACACTAAATATTGAATATTGGGCCAACTAGTTTTTAAGTCAAGGAGAGAACCAATAATACCTGTGCAGAACTTGATGTCTATAGGCTTACCAACTTCATCCTTACTCAAGATTATATCAGTGGCCATGGGAGTAGACATTGGCTTTGAAAGCTCCATATCAAACTTCTTCAACATATTTAGCTTGGTTGATAAAGATTTCATCTTCACTTTGCTTGATTTGCAGTCTAAGAAAAAAATTGAGCTCTCCTATCATTCACATTTCAAATTCACTCATCATTTTCTTGCTGAACTCCTTCCATAGCTTCTCATCAGTTACTCCAAAAATGATGTCATCCACATAAATTTGTAAGAGAAACACATCTTCCTTCTTTCACCGGATAAACAGAGTCGTATCTTCTTTTCCTCTTTTATAGCCTCTACCGATTGGGAAATTAGTCAGCCTCACATACCAAGCTCTAGGAGCTTACTTCAATATGTGGAGAGTTTTCTTCAATTTGAAGATATGCTCAGGATTCTTTGGCTCTTTAAAGCTTGAAGGCTAGCACACATACACTTCCTCTTGAATGAAGCCATTCAGGAACACACTTTTGACATTCATATGGTATGCAAAAGAACATATAATCCTAATTGCTCCATCCGAGCTACAGGAGCATAGGTCTCATCATAATCAATGCCTTCTTGCTAGTTGTATCCTTGAGCAACAAGCCTAGCCTTGTTTCTGACAACAACGTTATCTTCATCTAGGTTGTTCTTGATAACCCATTTGGTGCCAATGATTGATTTTCCTTTAGGCTTAGAACTAGATCCTAAACATCATTGTGTTTGAATTAATCCGATTCCTCTTACATCTCAATCATCCAATAATCATCTCCTTCTGCATCTTTAACTTCTTGGATTTAATCAATAAGATGAAATGTGGATGGCTCATCATCTTGCGGAGCTGACCTTGCATCATTACTAGATCATGAATGTCATCTACAATGCTTTTGAGTGGGTGATTACGATGAGTTCTAATCTCTCTTAGAAGACTCGGATCTGCAATGTGAGTCTCTACGCTAGGTTGTTGAGGCTGAGGTTGATTTTTTACTTCATTGAAGTTGATTGAAAGATCTTCCTCAGCTTTAACTTCCTCAGATTCTAGCTCTTGTGCTGGGTTGGGAAGCACAGAGAGTAGCATGGTGAGTGGATTTTCTTGTTGGTTTAGTCCTACATCTTCATTAGATGGTCATCTATCTGCATTGTTAGTTTAATCAGGCTTTGTTAGTAGTTTCTCCCCAAAAGTACTTTGGTAGATTATTATCACTCAGCATGGATCGAGCCATTTCAACTATGGTTATGTTCTTCCTTTCTACAACCTCATTTTGTTAAGGAGTATAAGGAGTAAAAAGGTTGTGGTCAATACCATGCGCTGAACAGAATTCTTCAAAATGAAAGTTCTCGAATTCACATCCATGATCACTTCGAATTCTACTGATTTTGAACCTGGTTCATTCATTATCTGATTACTAAGTTTGATAAAAGACTCAAAGGTTTCATTTTTGCTACTCAACAAGACTACCCAAGTGATTCTCATGAAGTCATCCACCACCACCAATGAGAATCTTTTTCCACGCATGCTCATAGGTTAAATAGAACCAAAGAGATCAAGGTGGAGAAGCTCTAGCAGTCTGTTAGTTACTATATAGTTTATAGACCTAAATGATTTTTTAACTTGCTTACTAAGCTAGCAAGCTAAGCAAAGTCTATCTTTCTCAAAGCTGATATTGGGTAAACCCACAACTAATTGCTTTTTGGCTAATTTGGATAAAATATTCAAATTTATATGACCCAACCTTCTATGCCAAAGCCACGAGTTATCCTCCTTATATATAAGACAAACATTAGTGGAGCTTGGGAATAAATCAATCACATACACATTATTAATTATAGGAGTAAAGAGTATAGTTGAGTCAGTCTTACAATCAATAACTGAGCACCTGCTGAGTCAAATGTAACCTTTCTGCCTTTTTCACAAAGCTGGGTTATGCTTAGTAAGTTGAACTTTAGTCCTTTGGCAAGAGACATCTCTTCGATTAAAGGAGAAACACTAATAATGCCGCATTCAGCAATCTTCCCTTTTTGGTTATCTCCGAAGCTGACACTCCCATTTCTTTTACGCTCTAATGAGATGGAACTAACTTTCATCTCTAATCATATGCCTAGAACATCCACTATCCAAATACAATATTCCAGTGTCATTAGTGGATCTTAGGCTCACCTGCAAAATAGCTATGTTTTCTTAGATACCCATGCTTTCTAGTTGGGTCCTCTCTTGTTAGTAATGCTTAGATTAGTCTAGTCATAGTCATCATAATAACAATTTTTATTCATAAACATAACTGTGGCATGTCAAGCTTTTCCACAAAAGCCACACACCTCTTTTCCTTTGGGCTGGCTCGCTTTCTTCTTTTTAGAGGAATTCTTCCTTTTAGAATTACGAGTTTGGTTACTCAAAGATGGATTGTTGGCTTGAGGAAGAACTCATTGTCAGCATGGGATTTTGCTCTCGAGTCGCAAGTTCAATGATGTCATAATTTTTCCCTTGTTAGCTTTCTACATTTTGCAGGGTCCAGAAAATCTCTAGAGAACATCTTCTTTGTTTCTTTGGGCCTCTTCTTCCTTAAAAGCCCAATTAAAAAACAAAAGCATGTCCAAGAATGCCACATCAGTAATGACATGGCCATGTCGTTAACAACATTAACTCATATCATTAACAACATCGAGTTTGTAGCAGAACCAAAATTGCACTTTCTGCAATTTTTAGCCAAAAAGGAAATATTTGCTCACATGCTCGGATTTTCTCCTACAACACCACCCCTTCACCATACCTATGACACTTCCCATCCAACATGTACATTTGGATTGACAAAAGCCAAAAAGGAAAAAGTAAAAGCATGGCCTAAGGTAAGTTAAGTTAACTTTGGATTGAATGGAGCTCTTTAAGTTGAGACAATTGAGTTTTAGAAAAGGGGGAGCTCAATTTTGTTCAAAGAGAAAGCAAGAGAGAGAGCTCTAAGGATAGTTTGAATTTGAAGTGTTCTTAGTGTTCTTGAACATATTGGCAACAAATTTAGGGTCTTTTAACTCATAGTAACTTGTAATTCCAGAATTAGAGAGTGTAAGTTCATCAATAGGGCATGAACTTAGGATGTTTAAAAGTTATTTAGGTAAGTTTGAGGTTTAGTCTTCACTTAAACAAACTTGAGTGGTGAAAGGAAGTTTGGAAAACTTTGAGCTTTAGAGTTTGCTTCAACATTGACACTAAGTTCTAACTCAATAGAACTTAGTATAAGTGTTCTCAGCAAGTATCTTCACTCATTTGGGGTGCTTGTTCTTTTAGTTCATTCTCAACCAATTTTCTAATTTTTAAGTCTCTTTTGAAGTTTACACTTGATAGAAGAAGGATTATTACCTCCTTCTTCATCTTATCAAGACTCGTATTCAGGAAGTTTTTTCACTTCCCTCAAAGAGTAGACCCTTACTCTTCTTTTTTCAACAAAATAGCAAACCAAACCAAAGAAACGAGGAGGACTTTCCGGAGATTTTCATGGACCTAGCGAGGTAGATTCATGGCTATTGGGTAAGCCTTTGAGTTCTTAGAGTCATGTCTCACTTGTTTATACCATGTATATATGCTTGATGTGTGAAAATGTAAAAAATCTACAAAACTGCCTGTTCGGTCTCTGTAATGCTATTAATGACATTGCAATACCATTAACGACATCAATAATGCAGTTAATGGAATTGCTTTCCAGGCAGAATGTAGGAAGAATGTTTGGAAAATTTGCAAACTTCATTTTATGTTCAGGAGGGTCAATGGCAACTATTCAGACCTAAAATTTGAGTTTTTAAGTAAGATAAGATGTATGTTTGAGGATTTTACAAACCTGAAATCGACCTGAAAGGCTTTCGAACGATTGAAGTTGGTTCCCCTTTACTGGGATATTATTTGACCAACTTTAATTGTTTCCCTTTTAGAACTGGTTCAATAACACCATTTTATCTATTCATTTGGACTTAGATTTATTTTCGCCGATATTATTGTGAAGTGTATTAGGAAACCTCGACAAACCGAACCGATGTTCCTAGATAACCGACCTGATAAATATTCACATGTGGCATTTTCATTAATAAAATGGTTAAATAACTTATGTGTATAAAATGAACCCTTTTTATATGATAGAAATTTCAAATCTCTCGATGTTTTAAATAAGACCGCTCGGGTCTTGCAAAAGATTAAAATGAACATATTTGCAACTATGTGTGATGTGTCGTATTTGTGCTAACCTTTGTGGATGCAGATAGTTTAGGATATATGAATGTTAGGATTTAATCTCCTTCGTGTATTGCTTTTAATATTAAAATCAAATGTAATATTTGTTAGATATTGATGTATTTTAGTAGATTGTATCCCTTAGATTTCAATGTTTTTAGGCAATTTGTAAACCCCCATCCCAATGATGTAATTAATCCCCCAGTAGATTAGGCGCATTTAAATTTCCTACGCGTTTACTTTCCACAATTTATTTTCCGCTTTATGTATATGCGATAAACTAAAACAAAAACCAAAATATCTATTTTAGTTCGAATATTATAAATGTGGTTTCTAGCATAGGTGTAATTTAACTCAAATGACGACAAAGTAAGTAACTCATCCAAACCCAAATCTCTGTTTTATGGTATGGATTAGGCAAACGGATCTAAGCTGTACCAAAATTTCTTGGAAAAGCTGATCCGGGTGGCGTCTCTATAACATAGACTAGAGATATAGGTCTCAAGTCTTTTAAGCTTGAAAATTGTTTTCAAGCAACACCCTTTAAACAAAATTTTCTTTTTTTGAAAACCCCACCCTTGTCTCGACGATGGGCTGACGCCTTACGGTGACAGCGTGGTTCGAACGTCGTCCGCTCACAGTGGCGACTCTGCTAGGGATATCTTTTTTAAACATAAAACAAGTTTGAAATATTTTAGATGAGTATTGAAAAGTCATCAAATGAGTTAATTCACATTTAAAATATCGAATAAAAGCATATGAATTAGATGGATTAGTCTTTAAGATTAGGATGCCCCATTTACCATGAAGCTTGCGAAAGTACCATTTACGACCAAATGGTGACCAAAGATACTTAGTGAGTGGATCACTTGTTTCCATATCGCATGTACCTCCCTCGTTTGCACTTAATTGGGGAGAGGCTTGGAATGTATCAATAGTGCAACAAAAACCTTCTACATCAACAGCCCAAGACCGAACTCATAAGGAAACCATAGACACTTCCCCTAGGTTTACCAAACAAAATGCATCTCTTATGCAGGTTCATTCCTTAATACTTCATGGTATTAAGATGATCCAAGCCTAGATTTAGAAGCTTAACCCTTACCCGCAGGAGACATAAGGTTGGAAGTGATATGTTGCATGCTATGTGTTATGTGTTCATTTAATCTCCACGTTTGTTTTGTGTAAAGCATCATGCTAACCACGATTTGTTATGCAGACACAAATTATACTCACATGTGTCATTACCCCCATATCACTAACCTTGATTTAGAAAGATGGGATGAGACAACGTCGCCTAGGTTTATGATCACCTATGGTTATGGCAGTGCCTACTTGGCGCTCGAACCCCTATCCATTTGGAATCATGAAAACCATTGGGTACAACACACCGTTTTACCCAAACTCATACCTAGATTTGGAAGACGTGATGAGACAGTGTTACCTAGGCTAGGATCACCCATGGTTATAACAATGCCCGCTTGGCACTCGAACATCTGTCCGTTTAAAGTCATAAACCATAAGGTATAATTCATAGTTTTTTTACCCGAATTTGAATTTATCGAGAGCAATCCATGCTGAATAGTCTCAAAATCGAGAGTGTATTATCACTTAGATAATACGCGATCCCTTGACATTTTTGGTATGTTTGTTCCAAAAGGATTGGCAAACTTACCACATTTTTTTTGCCAAAACGGTGCCCTTTACTTATTACCACATTGGTAGTATAGTAAACCTTAATCGCTTTTAGTTTATTTAAAACATATTAACAAACATACTCTTTCACATCCTTGAGATGGGATCCCCTTTATGACTTTGAGATAGCTATTACCGCATGGGTAATAGGCGACCCTCGCCAGTTCGTTCCAAAAGGATTAGTAAACACACTTACCTTTGAGCTAGCTCCCTAAGTCAATAATAGTTTTTATTCATCATGGCATACTAACCCTTGTGTCGCATCCATTACATGAACATTTCACGCATCAATCTCAAGTTAGTCAAGCATGCATTTCATTTCTAATGATGGTTGATTATGTCTACTTCAACTAATGCTTGGAGGAGGTCAACTCATCGCCTCGTCTGGAACTCTCCCACCATGGCTCACTAGGCAAGATCATCAGTAGAGGGTCTTCCATACATGGATTCAAGTGAGGATTCAGGTTCATATTTAGGTTCAAGGTTTGGTTTAGAGCAAAGAGCAATGTTCAGTTCAGGTTAGATTATTGAGATGGTAGAGTAATAGAAAATTTCAGGGGGAAGTAATCGAGGGTTCAAGACAAGCCCATGGCCCAGCAGTTAGGGTCAAGTTAGAAAATCGCTAATGGTCTTAGTGTGGTTCTGTATAGTGACCAGTTTAACCGGGCTATGCAATTTCACACCCATCTTAGACAGCAAGAGGAAAGGCTATCCGTTTAGAAGCTCATTGAGAATCTTCAAGGTCCCATCACCGCTAGCCATCCTATAACTAGGAGACCAGGCTCTGCTCCTATCATGTTCTTGTCCTCAAGTGGCTAGTTTGGCATTGTAGATTCTCAATTGTTCCCTCAGTCACAGTTTCCTCTCATGATGGGCCAGGCTAGTTTCGGTTAGGGCCAATTTAATTTTAGCACAGGCTAGGCTTTGGGTAGTAGTGGTCAAGTAAGGGTAATGACAGATCAGCTAGTTTTGGATCAGTCAGTCCAACCTATACCGTCAGGTTATCATCAGAGCTTTCAGTAGTTTGCTACAACAATTAGGCTGAGAAGGTTGTCTTCAAGCTTCATACCTACCGCACAAGGTTTCTTTCCCTAGTTTGGGGCTATTCCATGTTTCCAAGCTCCATCACTCGATCACGGCATGAGTTTCTATGCACCAGTGGCACAGCATCCGGTCAATTCTTTGCCTAACCTAGTTCAACACTTCCTCCAAGGGGTTCTTCCTATCCCTAGGGTCTCCACAATAAGTACGGCTTCCAAGCTATGCCAAAGATGGGCTATTCTGCATTTCAGCCCATTATGGAAGAATTGTGGCAATCAATACGCAGGCTTCCATCCCGGTAAATTATTCAGCGCCATTCTTAGTGCCAAGTGATGAATGGCTCCTAGAAAATTTCACGATGCTAGAATTGGTAAAGTTCAATGGGGAAGGAGATCCCAGACCCATTTAATGAATTACCAAATGATGATGTGAGCCCGTCGAGTTTGCGATAAGATGATGGCAAAAATGTTCATAGTGACACTGGCGGCTCCAGCTAACACTACAAGAAAAAATGGGTTTTAAAATAGAATTTGCGTTGTAAAACATCTTTTGCAACGGAATTGCAATGGTAGTCATTCCATTGCAATATACGTCCTTGCAGAGTGATCTGTAAGCGTTTCTATTTCCATTGCAAATTTGCAACGGAAATAAATTCCTTGCAATTTTCGTTGCAGATCTGCAAGTACCAATCCATTGCAATTTCGCTACGAATTTCGTTGCAAATTTGTAAGTGAAAAATCAGTTGCAAAATCCTCTTGCAAATTTGCAAGTGTATTATCCCTTGCAATTTCTTTTGCAAATTTATTAATGCAAATTCCTACACTAAAATTACTATTTGGATTGAAGGGAGCTACACAACAACAACAACATCAACAA
>CATIWQ010214200.1:0-24386 GCA_949673415.1 Euphorbia schlechtendalii
TGTGAAATATATTTTTCTCAATATATATATATATATATATATATATATATATATATATATATATATATATATATATATATATATATATATATATTCGATCTTACGGTCATTGAACATGGTATCTTAATTTTATATGGTTCCAAAACCATAAGAACGGACTAATATAGTGGGTTTTTCATAGTGCCACACCATAAAGAATTATTAAAAACCACTTGCCAAACAAAGATTATGTAACGTGAAATTAGGTTTCTGAAATGGAAATGGAAAACACTAATGTTAAGAGTTCGGTGCTTTGTTCCTCATCATTGAATTAATTAAATTTATTATAATTCAAAATTTTCTGAAAGCTCAAACCAATATGATTGATTGCATCTTCAAAAAACTAAAACCATAGTATTCAGCCAAATATGCATTGCCTCGTCTCATTTTATATGTTATTGTTTATTGTTGTAGTTAATGTAGTTATTGTTTGCTGCTACGGATAGTTAAATAGTTTCCTTGTCACCAGTAACTTTGTACTTTGAACAATTAAAAGCTTGAACAACTAAAAGCATATGGTAATAGTGCTACCGAAGGGAGGAAATTAATTAAAAGAAGGAATAAGTAGGTTAATTAATCAGTAGAATTTAGGAATAGAGAGCCAAATCTCTCTGCAAATTGAAAGTTGGAAGTGGTCCAAAAATGTAGGAGTGTCTGTGGATGCTTTAAAGAAGCTACAATTGGTCCCTCGTCTATATTATATATAGCTGCTATTAATCTTATTACACAGTCTATTGAAAAACAATACACTTTCTACACACCACATCTTTCCAATCCCTATTTTGATTTTGACATTTCCCTTTTCATTTTCACCTCTTCTCATTCATTTATACCACCCTATATTTGACGTCTATTAACTTCCTCCTAATTGCATTTAATTGTCATACTTAATGTCAAGAATGAATAGATTTCTCAACAAGATGAATATTGTGTGATATCAAGGCCCATTAAAACCTCAAGGCCCATTAGAAGACCCAAAAACTACATGGGCTAAACAAAGGTATGCCTCGGCACCACTACAGACGGAAGTGGCGGATGAATGGTTCACTCTTATCAGAAAATATCTAGAACACAATGAGTTACCAACCAATGCCAGCCAAGCTCAAAAAATAGTGAGAAAATCCTTCCGCTACGCGATTATCGGCGGGCAGCTATACCGAAAATCAATATCCCACCCATGGCTGAAATGCGTAGACCGAGTCAATGCCGATTACATATTGCGTGAAGTTCACAAAGGCCTCTGCGGCGCGCATGAAAAGAAGGATGTAATGGTTTGAAGGGCAAAGCTGCAAGGCTTCTACTGGCCGACTATGGAGCTAGATGCTAGCCGAATGGTTCAATCTTGTAAAGCGTGCCAGGCCTTTGCCAGGAAAACCTCAGCACCAACTGGGTCGAGGGTTATAATACAAGCTGCATGGCCCTTCGCTCTGTGGGGAGTAGATCTAGTAGGGCCCTTGCCAAGAGCGAAGCAGCAGAAGCGCTGGATCATTGTAACCGTTGATCACTTCACCAAATGGGTAGAAGCCAAACCTCTTTCAGCCATTACACCGAGGCAGGTCACTTCTTTCTTCTCCAAGAACATTATGTCACGCTTCGGCATCCCTCATACAATCATAGCAGACAACGGAACGCAATTCAACTGCCACGCATTCAAATGCTTCTGTCCCAGGCTGAAAATACAACTCCGTTTCTCCAGCGTCTCCCATCCTCAAACAAATGGCATGGCAGAGGTGACCAATCGAAACATCTTGGAAGGAATCAAAACAAGAGTTCAAGATCACGGCTCAGCATGGCTTGAGGAGCTCCACAATGTCCTTTGGTCTTACAGAACCACGCCCCGAACGGTGACAGGGGAGACGCCCTTCCTTCTCACTTATGGAACGGAGGCGGTGGTACCGGTCGACATTGGCGCACCAAGCGCAAGAGTGGTAAATTACATTGAAGGAGCTTCGAACGATGACCTGTTACGGCACAACTTAGATTCATTGGAGGAAAGGCGGGAGCAGGCCCTCATATGCATGACGGAATATAAGCGACGCATCGCTCTCATCCACAACAAGAAGATTAAACCTCGAACCTTTCAAGAGGGCGAGCTAGTCCTCCGAAACACCAAAGATTCCCAAGCTCGGGAAGGGCGAGGCAAGCTTGGTATCAGATGGGAAGGCCCGTTCATGGTGACGAAACAAATAGGAAACGGTGCCTACAAGTTGTCTACCATTCGTGGAAAAATTCTACCTCGCACATGGAACGCGGCCTCTCTTCGAAAGTTTTACCCAGGAGCACAATAGAACGCTTTACGAGTATTTATTTTATGAGCGGCATTTTGTATATTTATGTTATGAAATCATGCCTTATCAGCTTTCGGGATGATTTGAATACGACTTTTTATATAGTTCTTCCTCTCGAATAAGCAAAGGATCGTCAAAGCCCGCAGGGTCAGATCAACGAGATCCCCTCGGCGCTCCCATGCTTTGAAATTAAAGCAACTCAAAGCTCGCAGGGTCAGATCAACGAGATCCCCTCGGCGCTCCCACGCTTTGAAATTAAAGCAACTCAAAAGCCGCAGGGTCAGATCAACGAGATCCCCTCGACGCTCCCACGCTTTGAAATTAAAGCAACTCAAAGCCCGCAGGGTCAGATCAACGAGATCCCCTCGATGCTCCCACGCTTTGAAATTAAAGTAACTCAAAGCCTGCAGGGTCAGATCAACGAGATCCCCTCGGCGCTCCCACGCTTTGAAATTAAAGCAACTCAAAGCCCGCAGGGTCAGATCAACGAGATCCCCTCGGCGCTCCCACGTTTTGAAATTAAAGCAACTCAAAGCCCGCAGGGTCAGATCAACGAGATCCCCTCGGCGCTCCCACACTTTAAAATCAAAGCAACTCAAAGCTCGCAGGGTCAGATCAACGAGATCCCCTCGGCGCTTCCACGCTTTGAAATTAAAGCAACTCAAAGCTCGCAGGGTCAGATCAACGAGATCCCCTCGGCGCTCCCACGCCTTGAAATTAAAGCAACTTAAAGATCTCAGGGTCAGATCAACGAGATCCCCTCGGCGCTCCCACGCTTGGTAATAAAAACAAGTTGGAAGGAAAGTAAACTGAACATTGGCAGTCAGACTAATTCAACAATAAACGAAACATGAACACGAAAATATCATTTATAAAATAAAAAAGTTTTGAGTTCACAAAAACCGAACTCAATGGCTATAGGAAAGTTCATAAAAATAATAATTACAAAACAAAGCAACAAAAAGCTGTCACGATTGAACCTCATCCTCCTCAGTCGCCATTGACGAAACGTTGGAGTAAGAAGGCTCCGGCGCGGGGGGCCCAAATATGCTCTCGTCCTCCTCCCATCGGCCGAGAGGTTCATCAGGAGGGGCCAGCTGAGCAAGATCGTCGATGTTGGCCCCAGGAAATTTAGCGCGAACAGCGCGGAGGAAAGCAGTCCGGTAGCTGAGATGGTTCTCCCACCAATCCTCGCGAATCTGCTTCACCTTCAGCTTGTACTTAGCCTTATGACGATCTTGTCTGTATTGGAGGTCTTGCAAGGCTTTGGTTCTGCCTTCAACAACGGTCCCCCAATACCCCAACCCCTTCTGGGTGTCCTCCAAGTTTTTAGTCACGTGGGCTCTTCCCTCCCTTTCCTCCTCTATCAGCTCCTTGAGCCTCTTCTCCTCAGCTTCAGCGGCAGATTTGACCTGGGCCAACGCCAGTTCATGTTTCTCCACTAAGGCCCGCAGGGTGCTCAGCAGGTCCTTCCTCTTTCCCTCAGAGTACTCCAAATCTTTTAGGGCCTGGGCCAACTCCTCGGCTTGTTTTTTGCCCGTTTCCCCTAGCCTCCGAGCAGTCTCCTCCAACTCCACAAGCGTTTGGCGCTCCAGCTGAGCCTCTTTCAACCGTTTGGCACTGCTTTGAGAAGTAGCGTAAGCGGCTTCCACCTGACGCTGGGCCTCAGTCAGCGCCTTTGCCACCTGATGAGCGGCAGAGAAAGCCTTCAGACCAAAAACCAAGTATTATATATCAGCAAACAACATATATGCGAAACAACGGGATACTCACCAACAAAGCTTGCTGTTCCACATAAGCTCCCAACTTAGCAGGACCCATAACACCGAACCGAGCGTCCTCGCTAGGGAGTTCAGTAAAGCGCCACAACTCACTCAGCACCTCCGCCTTAACCAAAGGCACATCCTCCCCGTGGACCTTTCGCCACAACTACAAAATACGCACATAAACCTCAGCGACCAGTACAAACAAACAAAAAGGGAACTCGCCTGAGTTACTTACCAGGGGAGGATCGTATTTGGCCCATTAGACCTGCTCCTCTTCGGTCAACAGAGCCTTCCCTTTGGCGGATTTCCCTTCCGCATCTCCCCCTTCACGAGGACGCTTCTGCGCCCGCTCCCTTATTTCCACACCCCTCGCAGAGGGACCCCTTTTCTTGGCCGCCAGCATTCCAACCTCGGCCGTGGGAACCACCGCCCTAGGTGGAGTGGTATCGATCACCACCACATCCTCTGCCTCCACCTTCGTGGCCCCTTGGGATGCTAGAGGATCTATACTCCCTTGCTCCAGCAGTTGCTGGGCCCAGTCCTCGGCAGCCATTTGTACTATCGGCGTCGCTTCCACAGCCACGGACGATTGGCCTAAGCCACCGCCGTCTGAGCCACCGCCGTCTGGGCCACTTCGGGCATCTATGCCCTTGCCGCTGCCACTGCAGGAACAATTTTTGGTTTCCACTTAGTACGAGCCATTCCTACAAATAACAAAAGCAAAAATTAGTTTTACGAAGCCTCACCCCTCTCAGCAGTCAAATCAGTAAACACGATGACTCCTTGATCCATCCAGCAAAAAAAGCCATCGGGTTGACCTAGTAGATACTCCGCCACGCGCCAATGATTGCTGGGCCAAATTTGGCGAATCATCTCAGCCTCGCGGCGCTGCGCCGAACTCAGGTCCTTGGCTCGGTGCCAGTTATAGGGGTCCTCCGGATTCCTGTTCCAGCGCGTATGGAACGGAAATTTTTCATCCTTTAAAGGATTCGGCACACCCTCCTCAACGTTGTCAGGGGCCTAATATATCCAAAATCATTTATCCTTAAATCCCTCACATGGGATTGCTTTTCCGCCTGCTTAGGAGTGGTTTCCCTTGTGCTACCCCAAAACACAAAAACCCCGGTGTGAATCGTACGAGGCCTGAAGAAGAGGCGGAACACACGCCTTGAGAGGGTAAACCCCAACTCACGGCACATCCTCGCCAGCATAGCCAACACAATCCATGTGTTGGGATGCAATTGCCCAGGGCATAAAGAGAACTCACGTAGCACATCCACCACCCCAGCGTCTAAAGGGAAGCGGAATCCCCAACGCACCTGCTGGCACACAACAGGAACCAAGCCCTCTCTTGGGGGATCCCACATCACCTCCCCCTTCTTCGGAGCCTTTCCCATAATCCCACTCGAGGACCCCATCAGTAGTTGAAAAATCTCAGTCGCCTCTTTCTTTTTGAGGGTGGTGGGCGTTTGACAATCCGCCCCTTCTGCAGAAAAGGGAGAAGATGATTCCCCAACCGCAACTTGGCGACGCGGAACAGAGCCCGAGCCGCCACCCACCACCTACACCACGCCGGTGGCCTCAAGGCCCATCAAAGGCACCATTGCAGAGGGACGCGTATCACGCTCCTCTACCGGTTGACGGAGACCGGCGCGGTGAATTAGGGTACAAGATTAAGACGAAGTTGAAGACATCTTAACAAGACAAATCGAAGAACAAAATACTCACTCACAGGAAAACGTACTCCGATAGTGATCCGTGACAAAGGGTTGATGAAATCAAAGATCAAAGAAGCAACAAATTTTCAGAGTGAAAACAAGCGAAAGATATGCAGAAAATTCCCACCCCAATTTATACAATGTGTCGCACGCAAAACGAAGAAACGCGCCTGTTCCCCATAAAGGCCATCATTACTGCCATAATAGCAGTGGATGTGAAACGTCGCATCATTTCAACAGTCACGGATCCGGCAAAAAGACGCTACGTACACAGACCCTAAAGGGCATACATTTGGGCTCGTTGGAGGGGGGACTCCTGATATCAAGGCCCATTAAAGCCTCAAGGCCCATTAGAAGACCCAAAAACTACATGGGCTAAACAAAGGTATGCCTCGGCACCACTACACGCCGACACCATATCAGCATAACATCACGCTGAGGTATAGCATCACAAATTAAATAACCTTCGGCATTACCCACCACGCTTATGCCGAGACATCATCCTCAGAATCCACGCCAACTCTGACATTTCTCTCTCCCCTGCCGCATTAAATGCATTACCGACTGGTAGAGATGAATCATTTAATGCTCCGACGGTGGACAAAACCCCCAAGCGGCTTGCCACACGTGTACCTCTTACAGATGGGTCCCACATATCATCATTACACACAATCCTATAAATGGCAAGTCTCCAACTGTAGAGGTATGTGAGATCATTTTCACTAAGACCACTTTTCCCTGACCACTGACAGTCTTTGCCGGAAACACTTCCGGCCGAAGACTTGTTTTGTAGGACCTTTGAAAACTCGATAACTGGAAGATCACTTTTGAAGGACATCATTGTGTAATTAAAATGCTATTGATGATAAAATCTTACTTATCGGTATTAGCATAATCATGTGTTAAACCGTATTGATCTATCTTACAAGGTAATGTTCAGCTGGCAATGTATACAGAGTATCATATACTAATCAATCACATTTAAATGAGCAATAATGAAATAAGTTTATTTTAACGATTACCCCAATCTCCTAAGTGTGGAATATACAAAAGAAATGAAAATATTTGTAACCACATTCCCTCTATGCAAAAAGTAAAAGCTAACTTTTGAAAGAGTAGAAAATCAAATCGTGTCTCATCAAACAGATATCCTAATTCTTTATGGCTTGGATCAACCAATTTTGGTTGAAACCTTAATAACTTAAACTCTGAACTAGTCCAAAACAGTCACTTGCCTTTTGAACTTTCAAATGTGTCAGATTTCCATTGAATTTGTTTAAAATGCACCAGTTCCCCACTCTTCCACATGTAAGTTTTTTATTTGTTTGACTTTTCAAAAATGTTATTTTTATGATTTTTCTATATTCAACCAGAAGATGACATGTGGGTTGAGGGGGGAAACTGATGCATTTTTTGTAAGTTCAGGGAGTACCTTTAACTTCTGAGTCAGGGTGGTAACTGACTTTTTTGAACAAGTTCATGGTGTGTTTGGTTCATATCAGAAAGGGAAAGGGAATCAACAAAGGGAAAAGAAAGAAATTCAATGTAATTCCCTTTGATTCTCAAATCTGTTTGGTTTGCTCAAGTAAAGGAATGTCATTTTCCTGTATTTCCTGTGTCATATTGTTTGTTACAAACATATTAATATATTGTTAGTTATAATTAATATATCACTATAATAATTATTATTGACAAAAATTATTTAATGTTGAACCCGGCTTAAAGATTTACAATCTTGAATTAAGTTTTTGAGAATGTTAAACATAAGGAAAGCAAACTTTAAGTTAGTAGTAGTTAGTAATTAGGCTTAAGTAATTATAATTTAGTTAAGTTGATTTTCTCAGCTTGGGTGACCTAAAAAGATTTAAGCAAATAACTAACACATGTTTCTTAGTATAGTTTACTCAGCAGAAGTAAAATAATGAAACAGTTAGTAGAACTTTATTATTATCTATATGATGAGTATCTTGAGTTAACATTGTCATAACAGTGCATGCTTTTAATCCTTGCTTTTGGAAATAATAATCTTTGGTGATGCTTTGCAGGTCTCAAAGATGATCTAGCATAGAAAGTAAAAAGGGAATGATTATGTGGTCTACGAGAAAAGTTGTTAGGACGAAATGTCAGAATGTCAATGCTAAAATCCAAGAAAAATGGATTGTCTCGTCGCATTTCAAAATTAGTCGCGCCATCCTGCCAACATCAGTATTTTAAGCAAATCAAACAAAGCCACGTAGTAGTTCGCGCCTTTCTCTTGCACGAAATAATCAATTTGAAGATTGAATTTTCGCGATATTCATCAATATTTTAATTTCGTAAATTAACGAATTGATCTAGCTCGCACATCAACAGTTACAAATCTGTCACAAATGGATTGATTTTTTACGAATGAAAGAGAAGTTAAATTGGAGATTAAACGAGATGAATGACAAGTTTGCTACGGTTACTTCAACCCCTTGCTTATAAAAGGAGCACAAAGGTTGTAGTTCAAACTTGATGATCACATTTGGAATTTCTTAAGTGCTAAAACTCTGCCAAATTACCCTCAGCATTCAAAAATTCCCAAAGCATAAAAGGCCGGAACAATCACTCATTCATTTGGCTCTTTGTTTTAGAGATAGTTAGATCACTTAAATTGTAATCTATTAAATCAGTAAGGAGAACCAATGATTTATAAGTAGAGTTCTTCAAATCTCTATTAGAAAAACTATGAGTTTCAACAAGATTGAGAAGGTTCTCAAATCTTGTTGGGAGAGTTATAGTTTAGAAGGTACTTATTGTAGTTACCCTTGTGAAGGCTTCTCCGTCTAGTTAAAGAAGTTGAGAATAGTGGAATAAGCTCAGGGAAGGTACATGAGGATTGAAAGTAGCCAGAGTCTGAACCAGTATAATCGTGCTTTGTTATACTTCTCTAATTCTATCTTTTAATTACTCTGCAGTTATTTCGCTCAACACGCATCATTCTATATCTCTCATAATTAATACAATGGTAAATTAGAGAAAAAATGTCATAATGTATTGAAAATCTAAAATGAAAAACAAAAAAGAACAAGACTAAAAGGTTAAAAAGATTTACATAAAGAAATGGAGTATATATAATAGTATTACTATTATAAAATATTTTATAATAATGTGATCAATAAATATTATTATTATAAAAAAATATTAAAAATAATAATATTATTATTTATTAAAAAGTAATGAAAACTAATTATTATATAATATGTACTATTATTATTAATAATTGTATTATTATTATTAAATTTATAATATTACTATTATTAAAATTGAATATATAATTCAATAAGAATATTTAAATAAGCATATAATTTTATTATAATTATTTATAAAATTATTATTTAATATAATAATGATAATAATATAACTAAAATAATTATGTTGGATGAAATCATGGAAAGGGAATGCTAATACCTAGTGCAGTGAGGATATGTAACCCTGAACTTTCAAAAATTTTAATCAACCCCCTAAACTTGGTAAAAATGCACCAGTTTGCCCCCTCAATGACATGTGTCAATTTTTAGTTGAAGAGAGAAAAAATAGAAATGATATCTTTGAAAAGTCAAACCAACCAAATTTTAACACGTGACGTTTTTTTTTAAGAAAAAGACAGACTAAGGAAGGTCAAAGACGAACATCCCAACTAGGTTGGCACCCTCGAAAACGGTTTCCTAAGGTGGACAAAAATAAAATTAATAAACCATAATTGATCTCAAGACGAGATCAATAAAGTAACGTTACACAAGTAGCAAGCTAGGATTAATTAAAACATCCGAAATGGAAAAGCTAACATGAAGATTCCTAGAAGTGAAGAAAGACCAACAAAGGTGAATATTCGTAAAAAACGGGTCGTCATTAAAGGAAGTCCCATCAAAGACAAAGGAGTTTCTACGAATCCAAAGGCGCCAAGTGATAGTAAACCACAAGCTTGTTCCAAACTCTCTGCACAAACCGGCTTTGAAGAAACTTTGCCATTGAGTAACAAAGTTAGCCGCTGAAGGAGGGAATGTGAAGTTAATCCCCAACCATTTGAAAGCGTGCCGTCAAACAATGATACTTTTCTCACAAAACATCTAAACATGAACTAAGCTTTCCGAGTCTTCGCAAAAGGGGCAACGGTTGTCCATAATTGCAACGCAACCTCTTTGAAGGAGGAATACTTTAGTCGGGAGACGTTCTTGGAAAACTAGCCAAGTGAAGAATTTAATTTTTGGCTGTACTCTCGATGTCCAAATGATGCTGAAATTAGCATTTGGGAATGTCCATTGTTTGGTGAGATAAAAGGCTTTGCAAAAACTACTTGCTGAGAATTCCTTGTTTAGTGTTAAACTCCACGAACAAACATCCCAAGATGTAAGGAAGGTTAGGCGAGGCTGATCGTCTAGGTTGGGTTGCTGCTGCCCATAAGACGCGTCCTTGCTGGATAGAAAAAGTGCTTGGCTGGTCAACTTAATCCAGTTGCAGAGCTGATCACATCTTTCCCATTTCGAAATACAAAGTCTGCGTCTCCAAAAGGGCCTATTGTATGGGTCACTCCCGAAAAAGGAAAGTGCATCCTTGATGAATCGTAGTAAGTTTCTCATGGAAAAAATTGAAAAGATCGGGAAATAAATTTTGCTATGAGTTCTCTGCCGACCAATTGTCGAACCAAAAGGATGTCCGCCTCCCGTTTCCAATTGATGTCTTGCAGTTAGAACTGAAAACAACCCAATACTTCTCTTCCTTATAGCACGATTTAATGATTCCCAACCAAATTGGCGAGAGATTCGATCTATACAAGTTAAACACATCGTAATAAGTTGAGAGGCCCAAATTTCCAGCACAAAATAAAACCATAAGGACTCCTGATTACATGTTTTTAATTTCCAAAGCCACTTCAAAAGGAGGCTACAATCCACTAATTTGAAATCACGTATGTAAAGACCTCCCAAATTCAATGGTAGATTTATAGTGTCCCAACTAACCTTGGCGATCCCGGATTTGTCCATGTCGCCTCGCCAAAGAAAATTTTGCATTAAGCGAATTAATTTAATATTCACAACCTCAGGTTCTTGAAAAGTGACATTAGATATATAGGGAACGATGCAAGTACCGATTTAATGAGAACGATGCGACCCGCATATGAGAGACAATTCCCTTTCCATTTCGATAATCCCGATTTGAATTTTGCAATGAGAGGATCCCAACAAGTAGCATTTACATGCCTAGAGCAAAGTAGAACTCCCAATTATTTTGCCGGAAGGTTCTCGATTTGGCAGCCCAGCCTCGACACGCAAGATTATAAGGTGGCTTCGGCCATGTTGATACCAAAAGTGGTTCACTTTTTCCAAGTTGAGGGGGAATCTAGTCTTTTTTAAAGTTTGGGGTGACATTAAGTTTTTGTTGCCAAGTTTGTGTTGGGGAATTACTGAAAACAACTTGGATAATCTCTGAAGTCATGATAACACTTTCAAATTGAAACTAATTTGGTTGTTCTCCCAAATTTTTCAATTGGATAAAATTAGAGTAAAACTCAAAAACTTATAATGAATTTTGTTGTGAATAAAAATGAATCAGATTGCAAAAAACATTGTCTTGACAACTTACAAAAATCGTTGCCAATGCCAAGTTTTTATAAACATGAAATAAGCAGTTGCAACCGTTCAAAGATAAAGCTTTGTAAAAAGTTATGTTCATTCGAGCAGTCACAACGATTTTAAACAGAAGCATTACAAAAAGTCGCTCCCAGACCCTCGTAAGCTTAGTATCGTAATAGAACTCCAACAAGCGTGTACTCCACACTTTTCTGACTTGTTCATTATGATCGCATTGATCAACTAGTTGATCCAATTACACTAAAATACCAACGACTAGAAGGTGTAATGATGCATTTGGCCTAATGAGATTACCTCAAAAAGGGTATTGGGATTACCTAAAATGGATGATGAAATTGATTCTTTTGTCTAACCAAGAAGAAACAAAGAGAATTAGAAAATTTCATTCCCTTACCCTTTACTGAAACCCCTAAACAAACATCCCCTAAATTATTTATGATTACAAATGCATGATTGATACATGATAAAATTCAGAATCAAGTTGTAGTGAAAATATCCAAATTGTTCAACACATGCAAAAGGGTGTTCAGTATCATAGTTAACTTTATATTCACGGAGGCATGCATTATAAAAGCTATAGGCTATAGATGTCAATAAAGTAAAATCCTTTATTTGTGTCTCTTAACTGTGTTGTATGGTCCCTCCCCTCTGCAAAATTAAACATCTTGCCAATCTAACTACAATCTAAAAATCAATTTAATTGAAATAAACTAATGAAGTCTCCATAATTAAGCAGGTGATTGTTCAATCCGAGGCATGAATTAATAAAAATTTTAAAACCGAATGCATTAGTTACATTTGAAATTGACTCTATAAATCAGATAACTTCTTGAAACTTACAAAAGTTTCAATTTGTATCATAATATTAGGCAAAGTTTAAGGTGTCGCGTAGCGATTAAAATCAAGTTCAGAAGGCAAGTAATGATTCCGATTATTTTCTAAATTGATTTTTTATGTTAAACACGTACGTGTTTAATGGAGTTCACAACACATGGTTGCAGATGCACCATATCTTTATTCTTTTTTCATCCTAAGAAATAGATACACAGTAAGGTTAAAATTCTGCCAATTTTTTTAACTAATTAATTATATTATTAATTTTAAGAAAAATCGAAAAAAAGTTATATATTCTTTGATGTTAACTCTTGAAAATAAGTATTCTTTCTTTATTGGGCTACTTTTTTTCAATTTCAATTTTCTTTCCGCGGATTTGAGGCTTAAAAAGTATTTTCTAATATAAACACTTTGACATACAATCATTTTACTAACCGAACTAGTAAAATCCTTACCATAATTCAGTTTGATACACTTTAATATAAACACTTTGATATACAATAATTCAGTTTGGACGTAAATCCTTACCATCATTGAATGCAGTCCGGTTGATTAAAATAACAGTATAGAAGAAAAACGAGCATGAAAGAAACGTATTTTCTATATCCATATTATAAATGTACAGAAATGCTATATTATCATATTATGATTGCTATACAAGTGATCTCCACCATTGAATTTCTTATAATAATCTAATAGCCGTAATTTTAACTAAGACACTACCATTGGATTACAAGGGAATCGAGGGTAGAGATCATTTGTGTGGCAGTTCTAATGTGGCAATATAACATTTCCCGTAAATGTATTGAACAAAATTATTTTCTTATTAAAAATTAATAATTCATTAAAAACACTGGTTAAACTTCGATTGAACGAACTGTATACGATAGCAGATGCTTCACCGATTTAATGTATGGTAGATAAGAATAGAGCAGACACAAGTAGGGCATTATTTCATTCTCTATTTCCTTTTCTGGCTATTACTTGTTCTGGTCCTTCTTTCTCTTCCAAAAGCTGAAATCTTCAACTAGCAAAGCATTTTCTTTCTGATCATTTGTTGCCGATTTTCTGCCTCATGTAAGTTATATTTCCCTATATTACATCCTTTTTTTAAATTCTTGCTCGAAATTTCAATTATTTCTTTGCTTTTAATATTTTTCAAAATCTTTATCTTTCTTTGATTGATAATTTCCTTTTTCATCAAATAAAACATCAATTCAACTTCTTTTCTTTCTAGATATGACTTACCCTTTCAAAATTCAGGAATCACCTCCTGTATATAGTTGTTCTTCGAGTTCTATTACCACATGTAGAGAAGAACAGAAGGTTTCCTCTCAAGAATCTAATTTCATCAGTTTATGCATCTAATTTAATCATTTATAAAAAGCTCACTAAGCTTCATATATAAGTGTCTATTTTCTGTTTTTTCTTTATTTTGTGTGGATTATCCGGTTATAAATGTATAATAACACAATTCACTAGAGATCTACGATATTGATACGTAGAATCTTGATTTTTCACAGGTTAAAGGCCCAATTCATATAGCAATTCGTCCATAATGAAAGAAACAATAATATGATGATTAGAAATTCAAGAGGAAAAGGTGCCATTGAAGCAAAGCAAGAAGATGAAGGCAATACTGGAACCACAAAGTCAACCGCAACAGCAGCCACTTCATCATCATCAAGGCAATGGTCAGCCTTCCGAAACCCGCGAATAGTCCGAGTTTCCCGAACTTTCGGGGGCAAAGACAGGCACAGCAAAGTGTGCACAATAAGAGGACTAAGAGACCGAAGAATTCGACTTTCAGTCCCAACAGCAATTCAGCTATACGATCTTCAAGACCGACTCGGCCTAACTCAGCCTAGCAAGGTCATTGATTGGCTACTTGATGCTACTAAAAATGACATTGACAATCTCCCCCCACTTCAAATTCCCCACGGGTTTGGCCAATTCCATCCCCAATTGTTCCTCCCCCACGAATCGATAACCCCCTCGCCTTTTTTCGACACCAGCTTGCACCACCTTAATCAGGATCCTGACGGTTCGTTTACTGGTAAAGGGAAGTTGATTAGGGCAGATAATGATGAAGAAGAAGATGGTCAAAATGGGTTACAGTTATCAGCTCAAAAGTTGTTTCCTTTAGCTTCAACAAACTCCTCATTGCCTAGCTTTTTCAACATTAATAATCCTCCTAATGTGCAATTAAATCCCTATAATTATCACTGGGATGCCTCCAATTTGTCATTGTCCCAATTTGGCATGGTTCCACAGCAACCGGAAAACAATACTGCCGGCAGTTCTCAGTTCTTTTTCTGTCAGCCGCCGGCGACTTTACCGTCGTTCTTTCCTCAATATCCTCCTTTTGGTACTACTCAGTTGGACAATAATGAGACCAGGGAATTCAGCCATTTCCAGTTGTTGAACTCAGGTAAATTAATATTCGCCGGCAAAAAATGTTATATTTCACATTAAATTTATCGAATTTTGTCGCTAATACATGTTTATGGCAACAACATGTAAGAAGTTGTCATGTATACTAATGTACTTGAATGTAAAACCAGGGTTTAGTAATTCACAAAGGAACAATAGTGGAAATGAAGACCATAAAGATCAGAATGCAGATCCTTAAAATATATATATATACTCCTTTATATTATACAAGTGGAAATCGTTTGGTTCGTAAAATAGAATAGAATAGGAAGGAATAGAACGTGTACTTCAACTACATATTTTATTCCTTTGTATTCTATTACATTACGCGAATGAAATGGTGCAGAGATGTTATAAGGACAATTAATATAGTGTGTGAATGAAGCAATCAATCAACTGAGTGAATTGTCTCCACAATTTATTGATACAAGTAAGACTCTATCTCTCTCTATTGCGTTACTTGTATTTCTTTCATTTTTATTATATATGCAGACAATACAGAAACCTACAAGCGTATTTGTAATATGGAAATTTGATGTTAATCAATTATACATTTTTATATTTAGATTTTGATCTGACTGGTTTTCGTTCCAAATTTTGATTTTTGATTTCAATTTAACTTTTTAGTACTGAGTGAACTAGGGTTCAAGCCTGGTCCCTGATGTTTTTACCCCTCCCAATAAATAATAGCAACGAAGATGGATTGATAACAGTCTGAATGTTACAAAAATTTGGTTGATGTAGTTTTTCAGTAGGATGATTTAAACTATTGTTATGATACTAATATTTTAGCCAGCATGCAATATAATGGAATTCTAATTAAGATAAATTTTATGGAATTAAGTCAGTATAGAGTAAAAAAAACTAATGTTTTCTTATTCATGGGTCTAAAAATTGTAGTTCATGTTTACTTTATATGAATGCAAGAAGTGTAGATTTTTTTTTCATCGTGAAACTTCATTTACGAATAAAATTTTATTCTTTCAAGATAGAGTCCGGTACATAGTTCATGTTTAAAGTTTGTGGTGCGCAATTAAAGTGTGATAATATTTGTTTAGTAATGTTAATCTTTTACTAGTAATTTTGCATTCGATATGTTAACTAGCTTAAGCAATGTCTCGAATTCAAGCATCAGCATAGCAACTATTTATAATTTAGGCACGTAGAAGGTGTCAGCCAGTTTGAATGATCGGTTTTAGAGATAGCATGCATGGGCCGATGGCATGTGTCTCATGCTTATGCATAAACTTGTACCGAATAAACACCTAAAAGATTTTTGGGTTCATTTACAGAGTAACTAGAGAGCAGTGTGATATTCCAACTAGGTTGTCACTCTTACCATTTCCCTGTACACAGACACACGAACACATGCATGGTTGTTTACCTTGTGTTGACATATATTTTATGAGTTATGCATAGTAAATATAATTAGAGATATGACGTCACCAGTTTCAATTTGTTCATTCAACAAAATTGAATTTTTTTTATGAAATGAAACGAAACCACAAAATATGTTGTGATTAATATGAACCAACTTATACTAATATATAGAAAGCTAGAGAATGGGAGTTTAGATGTGCATGTAGTTTGACATAACGAATTTAGAAAAATAAACATGTATGTGTATGATATTTCAGTAACTTTGCAGTTTCGTTTTTTTCTTTGTTATAATAACAAGTTTTACTCATTTGGTGAAACTATTGTACATAAATTCCTCATATAAAAAAGTTTTTTTATTTCAAACACGGAAGTATTTAATATTAAACTGCTTGATTAATATTAGTTCGGGACAGTAGAAATTAAAAGCGCAGCAAATTTCAGATTAATGCAGTTAGAAAAAAAAGCACTAAGTTGTTATATTTGTGAAAGAGACCAATAAGTGTACGTATTAGAAATCCTTCACTTATCTAATCAAGACAAATTCAATCAAAAGTTCAAAGTTCATAAATAACTCAAAATTTATATATTATTCTCGACTCCTTCAGTACATGATTGTACTTTGGATCTTAAAACAGGCTCAATAAGATTTATTACTTTATTATGTGTTGCAACTCAATCAATACATTGAGCTACCAGGATTTTGATTTCTAGATTTAAGTGTCTACGATAACTAGATCATGAACCGATTTACACAAAAGTTTAAACTTGTATTTAAGGTAATAAATTTATACATAACATGTGTACCATTCATTCACTTGAAGTAAATACAACACGAATTCATGATTCGAACACTCGACACTTTAGTCCAAAAAATGTCGTGTTAGGAACATTTTGACCCAAATTATTAAACAGGTAGATGAAGTCTAACAATAATATTTATATTATTACTGACGCTTGATCACCTTACTCGTCATGGTCTTAAAGTTAAAATTAATTCACTAATGATGTCAGGATTTGAAAGTTTTACTCGAAAAGTAATAAATTCTTATATTATTTTACTTAACATTCTCTTTCCTTCTCTTTTCTTAGATCCACGTTCGCCCGTTATTTTCTCCAAACAACTTACAAAGCAAAACTATCTTTACGATTTCGACATTAAAGCCAAATCAAGTAATTTTAATACTATTTTGCTTATAGAACAACTTATCAAATATTCCATACTTAGAGTAATAGAAAAAGGAATGAATGATACCAAGAGATGTAAATAAACAGACAATTAATATGCTTGTAGTGTAATATTTATATAAATATAAAAACTGGAAAGGAAAGAAAGAAAGATAATTGCAGAAGAAGGATCGATAGAGACAGTCTCTTTTCATCAACCCGATCCAAGAAAAATTCAAAAATAAAAAAGAACTGCAACGTCAATTTAATTTAAAGCTTTTATTTTTAAATATAGTGGTCCAAAATTAAGTAGAATAACAAAATTGCAGGTAGCAGTTGCTAAACATAATTCATTTATCTTTTTCTTCTTCTTCCTTCTAGGCGTGCTTATCGATTCCCCTACTTATAATTCCTTCATTTCCTTTTCCTTTTTCTTTTTTCTTTTCCCTTTTCAAGAATCAATTTGTGGTCCTTTATTCGGAAAAATAATTAACAAAATACAAACCATATTATATCCAAGGAGGCTATCTTAAATGGAATAAAATAACGTGTTTTTGTTAATAGAGATATTGGTTTTGACCTTCACACTCCAACTTAGGAATGGCGCTAAGGGGATACGTAACCATATTCATTTGTTTTATGTATTTGACAGGTGCAATATTTTATCGGTAAAAACTTTTTGATGTTAAAAGTATATATAACGTGTACATTTAAGTTTAGAAAGTATATTTAAAATGTTAATATTGTGTCGTGTTAAAGCAAAAAGTATGGTAAAGTCTTCATTACTTTGCCATTTATCATTTTTTATCAATGTTGTGATAATTGATTCAGTATTAATAAGAGACAAAGTAAGGTTTTACATTATCTAAAATAAAGTTACAATAACTCACACTTATAATGGTATGTATTTATAACAAAATTTCGAAAATTTTAATACCACACAAGTAATTCTACGATAAGTCCATGTTATATAAAGTGAATGAAACAAGAATATTCAAAATAACCGGGTGAAGAGTGTTTGAACATAATCTCAGTTGTAATTAAGGTTTCTCGAAAATTCGAATTTGATTATATTTTTTACCTTTAGTATTTATATTTGGATTGACTTATTTGAAAGTATCGTTGACAACTCCTTTGTAAGTCAGTTCAAACTTGTGGTTAATTGGTTCTTATAATAAATTACAAGAATAAATAATATGACAAGTGTTGTAATTCAATTTTTTGTTTGGATCAATTTTTCTTATATGTGTATAATCCAAAAAATGTATTTATCATGGAGTCTGTAACAAGAATAGCCCAAATTTCAAAATATTGTTCGTATTATACACATTTAAATAAGCCCAATTCATTAAGGCCCGTTATTTAGATGCAAAATTATTCACAAAAAAGTTGTGGCAAAAGAAGCCCCCGACGAGGATCGAACTCGTGACCTTTCGCTTACGAAGCGAACGCACTACCACTATGCTACGGAGGCCGTATTTATTTGATGATGCTACTTTATTAATATATAATAGTCTTACTTCACTATCGGCAAAATATGTGAAATTATCACAATGGATTTTGTTTTCTACAGTAGATAAAAACAAAAATATTTTGGATTTTTTTGTCTCAATTTAATGAAGGAAGGTAGCACATGAATGGTAATTGAGTTGGATCGCGGATCACTAAATTCAAGTTTATTAGACAAAACAAAAACTTATAACATTACTAGTATTTAACAATCTTCGTGCTACTTTGTCATGAATTGATTATATTTGAGCTCGTCTAGCCAATGTTAAGTTAGATCTGTTTAAATTGAGCTCGCCCACACATACTTTCACAATATTCATTACATTTTAGTTTGAGATGCGAAATCAGGCACTCAGCAACTACTTTGGTGCAGTATCACTTGAACTCTAATCTAGTATAATTTAATTTTGCAATATTCTTTTCACTTTAGTTTGAGATACAGATTCTTCAGGTATATATCCTATGCATCTTAGTTTAAGATACATATTCTGCAACTATATGGGTGCAGTTTCACTATAACAGTTTCAGCATCAGTACAAGAAACTTGAAATGCAAAATTTGAGTGGAAAGATCACCATGTGTTCATTCTCAGAATTTGCATAAAATGTCAAAAATAAGAAAAAGCTCACATCTTTACAGTCAAACACATCATTCCAACTCTTACCCATAATTTATTTTTTGCTCTAACTATTAAAAAAACTGTATATATTTGAAAAAAAAAAGGAAGAAATAGAAAAGATTGTAATTTTGCAGAGATATATAATGACGGGTAAGCTAGTTTACTTTGCAAACAGCTGCCTGCGTCTAACTGGTCTATTAGCTGCTCCTCCCATTAAAATTTCATCAACTAAATCCTTGAAAATTGATCTTTCAATATCTGGAACTACACCTGATATTTCACCACCAAAATCTGTCCATTTCTCCAACCCATTCATCACATCATCCCACAAAACCCCTTTCAGACAATCCTCTTCTTCCTCTGGACACCGTCCCGATTTCTTTTCCTGAAGCATTTCAATCTCTGAACACACTTCTTTCAGAAGCTTCTGAGCATTCAGGCTCGTGTACCCCACTTTATGGCATCGCAGCTTCTTCACTATCACTTCATTGACTGCGTCGAAAATGAGCTTCTTGTGAAATCTTTCGAGATTCGTTCGCTTCAAAGACAACACCTTTAGGGTTCTGTGGTCCTCTTTTGACTGTAAAGTTCTGGCCTTTGTCTGCTCCAATACCAAGAACACTTCCGGGTTTATTGGGTGGCTAGTTGGATGGAGCTGAAATCTTGCAATGCTTCCTTCGAGGTCTCTTAGTGAAATTCCTGAAGCTAACAAGATTTATCGGTGGTCTGGATTTGTGGTCTCGCAAAGCGATGCAATGTAATCATTGCTCGCTTCGTCGTGTGTGGAGTTCAGTCGTTTCAGTTTCTTCACTAAGTTGTCAATGTTCTGTAATTTCCTTCGACTATCAGAACCATCACCTGTTTAATATAACAACAACAACGCTAACTGAAAGATTATCTAAACAAGGCCTTATTGTTATGTAAATGGGAAATTTTTAACTTTACCAGTAAGCGAAAATTGATCTCTATACAGAGAAGTATCAAGGACAGAAACAGGGCTAGGATGTTCCAGCGTATCGAAACCAGTGTCTTCCAATGTCCCATCTTGTTCCAGTCTTGAACTTGGTTTCTGAAGCATATGAAGAAAAATGTAAGCTTTTTTAAACATATGATGATGCTAAGAACTGATAATATAAAGAAGTTCGAAACTGCTTGCCTTCTGCTTTGATACCGAAATCTGACCATCATTGAGCTCTAAAGGTGGATCTTTGCCTTAGTGACTCGACTCGTTACTTATTTGACTCAGCTGATCATCATTCTGCGAACGTTACGCGATTTCGGCCTGTTTTTTCCACCAGGAGAGCTTGGTTCACTTGAAATCCTGTTGGATTGCCTTCTTGGCGGGCGGCATTTCCCCTCTAACTCGAGTTTCTTCTGCTGCAGTCTTGGGCTCACAGATCTTGAACTTTTTACTGAACTTGTTGTGGTGCTTTCTTTAGGTAATTGTTGAGGCCTTGTTGAAGATTTAGTTGAAAGAATCCTAACATTGGCTTTCTTATCATTGGAGTTGACATCAGAATCATGGTGGCTGATTCTAGGTGACTCATCTTTCGTTGTTCAGTGTATTAGGCAATCGGTTTCTAAGGTTAAGGCCATCTATTGGAGTCACCGAGGAAGATGGAAAACCCGATTTCTCGACTAGTCTTAATGGTTTCATGATCAAAATAGGGGAATCAAAAGCACTAACATGGCCAATTTGTTGGTTTTTTTGGCTTAATATTCTTGGCTTTTTCCCAGGACTAATGCAGCTTAGGTTTGAACCTTGTTCTTCTTTTCTTGCCTGCATAGCTTCCAATATCTGCTTAAGAGCTTTAAGATCCTTTCCAGATTGATTGAACTCGAGATCTTTGAACCTTTTCTCAATCTCGCTGTAAACCGTTGGGAAAAGATTCGATCTTTTGGCCGAAACTTTCGTGGGTCTCTGAGAAGCTCGGATTCCTTCAGCGATCAGCAACCTCGAAAAAGGTTTCATGATCAAATCAGGATTTTTCCACCTTGGAGAAATCGGCTCTTTCATTGAGCTTTTTGGCCTTTTTACATCATCTTCAACACGAAAGCTATAACTAGCCGCTGCTGGCATTGCTTCCAAACCCATCAACTTGGCTACAACACTCGGCGGCCATCTTTGAGTTCCTAATGGCTGTTGATTAGCATTAGCATCTGAATTTAAATCCCACATCGATTTCTCTCTACCGTCTAGTGAAAGTCTAGGCAACAACTCCTTTAGCTTCGAATTGGACCTCATGGTATCTCTCCCATCATAAGAAAAACGAGGAGCATCTTTCGAAAACGAATCAGAAGCTTTATCATTACAATGCCAAGGTGCTTCTTGGAGTTCAGCAAGAACTCTGGGGGACTCTCTTTGCTCTCCATTGGTGGATTTCGAGTGCTGAAATTGTTTCGGGTATATTGAGTCCTAGACAACGTCTCGAAGATCGAGCGATTGTTGTCCTAAATGAGGATAAGTAGTTGGCCGAGTTAGGGCAGCGTTTCTTGAGGGAGTTTCGGGGAAAATTATTGTCATATGAAGAGGATTCTGGTTGGGCTGCTCTGTAATTATCAAGTGAAGACGTGGATGAACAAGATGATGAGAATGATGTTCGTGACGATTCGGTCGAAATTCGGTGCTTTTCATTAGAGCTCTTGTTTAAAATCATCTCCTGAAATTACAAACATTTGCTCAAATAGGTAAAATGTTGGCTTATTCTACAATGCAGATAACATATGAATAGATTCAGACACATAAGCAACAACGAATCAAGGCAAAACGAGGCGTTTATAGTTTCAAAAGAGACTTAAAAATACTGCAGACTTGAATGAGTTCAATTTGGGTTACTGTGACTGGTTATTTGACCTTCTTTTAGTCTGATAATACAAAACTGAAACAATGTCACCTAATTTGGCCAAAAGCAATCCACAAACTGACCATTTATCCTCAGCGATTCACTGCAAATTGTAAGGAAAGATAAAAAGAACACTGAGAATTCAGAGAGCTTACAGCTGCAGAAGGCTGCTGATAGACATTAAAAGATTGACTTTCTGAGCTGCCATGAGAGTCCCCTGCGTTGTTACTCAACCATTAAGATCCAACATTTACAACAAGTATTGACTATTGAGTATATACGAGTTTAATCAACAAAACTGAAAATTTGTAATGAACTAGTCAAGAAATTGTCAAAACCCAAATTTGATGGAGGATTAAGTGTTGAATGAAGGGATTGGAATGGTGTTGCCTTTAGATTAAGAAAGTTAAAAAGTAAAAAAATTTCACCTGGAGGAAGCCTCCTGTGGCAGAGACGGCGGCCAGTGAGGGCAGTTTGGCGATCAAAGAGCTGAAAAATTCCACTCATACATCCAATCTGCTTCTGCAAATCTGGATTATCATCTGCTAATGAATGTAAGAGTTTAGCTGCCATTTCTTTTTATCAATCCAATTCCTCTAATTTTCCTTCATCATTTATCCAAATCCAGATAAAGCTGAAATCTTTTTAGGCACTTCAAGATGTTGAATTGAATCAATACAGAACTGATAATAGGTCTAAAAGTTCAGAGACTTTGCTTTATTGCCAACCAACCAAATATGAAACAAAGGAGAAACCTTGCTTAAAGTTCCAATGTTGAGAACCCCATTGATTTAGCACTAATCAGTATCCAAAATATCAAAAATGGACATCAAAACCCAAAAAAAAACCCATTAAAAGATTTCACAAGAAACACTCCAAATTGCCAACCTGGGCAATAATTGCAGAAGAAATATCAAGAAACAGGTAGTTGGGGTGTGAAAGGTCAGAACTTAAAGCAACAGAAAGTAAAGTGTAGTGGGAAAGAAGGCAAAAAGGGAAGGGACCCAAAAACCCAATTCACTGATCAGTGGCTGTGGAGTTTGGGGGCACGATTTTCATGCGATAAAAAATCAATTGGTTAGCTTTCCTGCTGTTTACTTAAATTTGTTAAAAGTAAAATTTTAAATTAAAAATTAATTAATTTAAGGATGTTTTTCTAAATTTAAAAGTTAGTCAAATTTATTTAAAAGTAAAATTTTAAATTAAAAGTTAGTTAGTTTAGTGTTTCTCTAAATTTTTTTCAACTTAAAAAAGTTATTTTAAGTAAAAAGTAAAAAGTAGCTAATATTTACTTTTAAAAAGTGATTTTTTTTCAAATCTACTTTTTAACTAAGTAAATTACAATATTGCCCCTATATTATATTCAAAACTAAATACCCTTTTATAAAACATATACTTTATCATCTTTTCAAGATTCAACAACTTAAAAGTAACTTAAAATTCAATTTTGAGAAAGACTTTTAATGACTTAAAAATCATTTGACAGAAACACTTAACTACTTATTTTTAAACTCTTTAAAAGTTAAAAACACTTTTAAGTCACAAGTCATAAGTTTGGAGAAACACTCCCTTAGTGTTTCTCTAAACTTCTTTTAACTTAAAAAAGTTACTTTTAAATAAAAAGTAAGAAGTAGATAATACTTACTAGTTTTTTTCAAATCTACTTTTTGACCAAACAAATTACAATAGTTCCCCTATATTATATTCAAAACCAAATACCCTTTAATAAAACATATATTTTATAGTCTTTTCAAGATTCAACAACTTAAAAGTAACTTAAAATTCAATTTTGAGAAACACTTTTAATGACTTAAAAATCATTTTACAGAAACACTTAACTACTTATTTTTAAACTCTTTAAAAGTTAAAAAAACACTTTTAAGTTATAAGTTACAAGTCATAAGTTTGGAGAAACACCCCTATATATGCTTTAATATAATTAATTTTATGGGGGTATTGGTAACTTAGTTTTTATGTGATATAAACAGGATCATTCTGATTGAAGAGGATAATGGCGGCCTGACTAGTTGGGATGCTCGTACTTTCCGTCTCCATTCCTTATTTCATTCAAAAAAATACCTTTTGATTTTTTGTGTATGATTTATCCATGTTTTTTTATCTTTTTTTGTCAAATAATGTATTTTTTTGTGTATTTGGTGCATAACATATTCAATTGTAGTT
>CATIWQ010214213.1:0-35390 GCA_949673415.1 Euphorbia schlechtendalii
TAAAATATTATCACATCTTAATTATTAATTACCAATTTTCTTGTATTCCTAATTATCTAGTTGCAATTTTCTTTTTTTCCTAATTATTTAGCTGCAACTTTCTTTTATTCCAAATTATTCATTTTCTTTCTCCTGATGAAAAAATTATTTTTCAATTTTAATATAGTCCTCTTCTAAACCATCACTTTTTAATAGCTTCACTTTCATCTTCGTCACAAACTTCATCTATCGCTCAGTGTCATTCAACAAGGTAAAAATATCTTCGTTAATTTCTTTTATTTATGTTCTTGAATTATTAGTTTTCGTTGTTTGATTTGTTGGAATTAGTAGTTTTGTTTATTTGATTAATTTAATTGTCACATAAAGAATATTTCACTAGTTACGATTTAACATTATAATATGGAAATGAACAATGTTTGTATATATAAAATTTCATTACTTGAAATTTTATTGTTGGGCGGAGATTATCCGATACTCGTAGAAACCTGCGCGGGTGCGTAATGGGTGTGAAAAAATCCCTAAAACACTAAATGGGGAATACCCAAACCCGCACCCGAAAAGTATTGGGTGTGGAATGGGTGTTGCACTACCCGTACCGAACCCGATCCGTTGATATCCCTAGAGCATAACAAAAGAATAGAAAAGCTGTAAAAAAAAGAAAGAAATGTTTTCGGTTCAAAAATCAAACCGAACCGAACCGAAAATCGAAAAGGGGGAAATTTTAGAACAAAAAACCGAACCGAATTATTTCGGTTTGGTTCGGTCCGAACCGAAATAATTTGGTTCAGTTTTCGGTTCGATTTTAAATCAAATTTATATTTTTTTTATTTTAAATTAATTTTTTTCCATATATTAAGTTTTTTAGCATAAAATAACTAAAAATCAATATAAATAATTTTTAACACATGTAACTTATTGTTGATTTAAAGAAAAACATTAATTTTCAAGTATTAAATGTAAATTGAATGTGAAAATAATTATTAAATTAATTTAAAATTAATTAAAATTTATTTTTCGATTTTCGGTTCGGTTTTCGATTATTTCGATTTTGAACAGAAACCGAACCAAAAACCGAAAATGTAAATATATAGAACCGAAAACCGAACCGAATAACTTCGGTTCGGTTCGGTTTTCGATTTTCGATTCGGTTTTTGGTTTTCGGGTTTTTTTTCCCCTACACACCTCAGTATGTCACATGATACCTATTAAGTATTAAGTTATTAACTATATTAAATATTTTATTTAACATTTTTTTTATTAAAACAGAGCGTTTTGCGATTTGTTCTCTAAAGGTAATATAACAAGCAAACGCATCATCTTCGTCGGCAAAATGAACAGAGAGCAGTCATGGCGCCGAAAGACTGAAACTTACCTCCAGCGCTCCACCGTTTAATCTCTTTTACTGGTTTGAAGGGGCCACTTTGCCCCTAAAAACCAGTGAAACACACGGTACTCGCGGGAAAAAATGCCTATTTGGGGTCCTCTATGGTGGCCGGTGGGGCATCACCCCCACCGTACCCCACTTTGTCTCCGCCCCCCTGAAAACATGGAATCTCGTTATCATAGTTACAATCCTTGTTAAACTGGGCACAAACCCCTTTCTCCACTGTTTATCCTTATTCTTCCACGGCTAATCTTCCGCTCAATCGAAAAAAAAATATTCAAATCCAACAACACAAAGCTTATAATCGCCAAAGTTTTCATCAAATCCCCATACGAAAATAAAACAAATTTAATAAGACATCCAATAAATTGGGTCGCTTTTGTGTAACTGAACTAACAATAGATTAATATTAGATCTCTATTAAATTAAATTTTTCCTTGCAAATTGTATGAAATTTAAAAGTTAAGCGATTTTATCTTTGTAAGTAAATTCATGTTCTCTTTAACTATAATTCAATTAAGTTCAGTTAAGTTAAGTTCAGTTAATTTCAGTTCAATTATATGTAAATATAAATTTACATTAAAATAAGTTCAATTAAGTTTAGTTAAGTTATGTTAAATTAAGTTAAGTTCAGTTAACTTTCAGAAGTTGAAGATAACAGATGCTTGTTTTTGTCATTCTTCTTTATCCAAACATTTGAATAACCGATTAGATAGTTTACTATTAAATATTTAATGAATTACTCAATTAATTTGAAATTTGTGTTTCCAGCTTCATTTTTAATAGTTAAGCATATAAACTTATCAATTATAAATATATGTCAAATATAATAGTCGTTATTTGTTCTGTATAACTAATTATGATAAATTAATGTTTGTTATAATCAATTAGATTAACATTTTTTACTTGTATATTGCTTTTTCTTGCTTCAATTTTTTGAGTTATGCATTTGAACTTATTATACAATAAAATAGGGCAAATCTAATAAACATCTAACATGCATCTAACATATAAGGTTGTTATTGTTGTTGTTGTCTTCTTCACAAACTTTGTTTAACTAGACTCCTATTACATAGTTATTAGATTAGTTCTTTTTGCGTGAAAATTGTGTTTCTACTTCAAATTTTGAAGTTATTTATGTGGACTCATTTAAAAAATGGTAGTTTTTATGTTACTTTGCCTCTTATCACCATTAGATCAATGATGTGAAAATTGTGATAAGAGGCAAAGTAAGGAGCCTACACCTTAAACAATAACTTGAATTGAACATTTTATGACCACTATGAGACATCTAATAAACTTCAAATAGATATCTAACAGTTCGATAAATATTTTAGAAAAAGTTATCACCATAATTGACGTTTCAAAGATAAAAAAGATGAATAAAAAACTCTAAAACAACATTTAAAAAATGAACATATTATAAATGCAAAATAAGGTAAAAAATAATAAAAAATGTGCATGCCACAACGATGATTAATTAAAAATAAGTTCAACATAAAATGTATAAATCAAAATATGAAATTTGAAAATCACATTTAAGTTATGATGCAAAATTTTGGATCAGTTTTGTAACAATATCTAACATATATATTACAAAGACGAATTTAAATGAACAAACAACTAATTCACAAACACCAATAAAATCCTTTTAAATTTAAACTTAGTTCGACTAACACATCCCTATCACTTTGAACTTTTAAGGAGTTTTAAATTAGGCCCATGCCTATTGATTTTTTTAAACACTGAATAATGATTATGTTATATCTACTTGTCCCCTATACAATTTAAGTCCAGCTTTTGTTAATTGTTTATAAAGTCTTTATTTTTAGATTTATTTTGTTTTATTTTCGAGATATTAGTGTTCAATAATATAATCAAAGTGGGAGGAGGCGCTACTATGAAGTGACAAAGGGAAGTGTGGTGGCAGCTTCTTCTATTTTCAGAATCTTGGGCTCCATTCAGTAATATCTTTGCTTTCCTAATTAGTCTCCACTCACCCTTTTATATTCCGTTCATATATGATTTTTTACCTGTAGAAATGAATCAAAGGCAGAGGGAATCAAGGTTTAACATTTGAGATCACATTACTAATTATGATTCTTTCCATAGTTTACAGAATTAGCATTCAATTAGTCAATTAGCATTATTCCTTTTCCATATATTAGGAGTTTGTCACATTTGTAATATATGTATAAATAGCACACGGTGTAATCATACAAACCAAGCAATAGAAATAAGAATTTCTATCTTTTAAATATCTATTTCTACATGGTATCCGAGCTATAGGTTATTTCTATTATACTGATGTCACCTTCAGATAAAAAAAACCGCTCAAGATGAGCCAGTAAGCCTGCAAACATTGATCGAATTACTGCAATCGATCTGTATCAAAAACTAGTAACCCAATCCTAGACTCAATTCAACCCCAGATCGGAATCCAACTAAATGATCACAATTACCAACTATGGGCGCCACTGATTGATACTTCATAACCAGCAGAGAAAAGTCCAGCCATCTTACTGGAAATCCTCCCCCACCAGAAGCTGATAGTTCTGAATATCCTAGCTAGGTAGCAACTGATGCAACAGTAATCGGGTGGATACGCCAAAACCTGGAACCGCATCTTATACCGAATTATGTTAGATACAAAACTGCAAAATCTCTATGGGATGGAATTAAAACAACCTACACTAGTGGAGGACAAAGCTTGCAAATTTACTACCTACGAAATCAAACTAGCTTAATTCGACAAGGATCACAAGGTATTGAAACATACTATAATGCACTTCAAACTATTTGGGCATAAATTTATGAAAGGAAACCAAATCTAATGAAATGCCCAAATGATATTACAATTTTACAACAAGCTGATTTAGGAAGAAAGATTACACTTATATTTGGGAGGATTGAATGATGATTTGGATTCCATAAGAAGTGATCTTCTTGCAATGAAACCACTTCCAAGCCTGGAAAATGCATACTCAACACTCAAATGAGAACATGTATATTGAACATGTACCGAGAACAATCCAAGAAGCCACAAACAAGAACAAGTGGACAAATGCAATGAAAGATGAGATGGAGGCCTTACAGAAGAACCAAACATAGGAGAAGTGCCAGTTACCTCCAGGAAAAAACTAGTATGTAGATGGATATTCACTATAAAGTATAAAGAGGATGGTAGTATTGAAAGGTACAAAGCATGGTTGGTAGCAAAAGGATATACACAAACATATGGGAAGGATTACTTAGAAACCTTCTCACCGATTGCGAAATTGGATAGATTCAGGTTCTATTCTCAATAGCAGCATACTGAGACTGGCCATTGCACCAATTCAATGTGAAAAATGCATTTCTCAATGGGAATTTGTTAGAAGAGGAATACATGGAAGCTCCACCAGGATACATTGAGGATTTTAAGCAGGGGTTGCAAGCTAAAAAAGGCATTGTATGGACTTAAACAGTCTCCTCGAGCATGGTTTGGGAGATTCACTATGGTAGTGAAGAGATATGGGTACTCTTAGAGTAACTCAGATCATACCTTATTCTTGGATGGCATGATTATCACTGGAGATGACTCTGAAGAAATTGAAGAACTTCGAAAGAACCTGTTTCTGGAATTTGATATGAAGATCTGGGTGATTTAAAGTATTTTTTGAGAATAGAAGTACTACGATCACAACAGGTTATATTACAAAAGAAATAAATTCTAGATCTAATTATAGAAACAGAATTAATGAATTGCAAACAAGCCAAGGTACCATTTATACAAAACCATGGGTTAGATGTGGAAGATAATTCTGGGCTCACAAACCACGAATAATACTAAAGACTAGTTGGAAAGATTATATACTTATATCACACCAGACCAAATATAACATACGGAGTTAGTCTAATTAGTCAATACATGCATAATCTTAAAAAAACATATGGAGTCGGCACTTCGTATTGTAAGATATTCAAAGTCTAATATAGGAAAAGGAATCCTTTTCTAGAAAAAGGGACATTTAGAAGTAGAAGGATTTACAGATGCAGACTAGGCAGGGTGTAAGAAGGATAGGAGGTCCACTTCTGGGTATTTCCCATTTGTTAGAGGTAATCTAGTAATGTGGAAAAGTAAAAAGCAACAAGTAATGGCATTATCAAGTGCTGAAGCAGAGTTTCGAGGGATCACTAAGGGGATAGCTGAACTACTATGGCTTAAAAACTAATGATTGAGATTGGTTTTCCTCCTTCAAGAGCAATGAAGTTGTGGCATGACAATAAAGTCACTGCTATTCGTATAACGAAAAATCCAGTTCAGCATGATAGAACGAAACATGTTAGGATTGATCACCACTTCATCGAAGAAAAATTAGAAAAAGAAATCATCATAATTCCATTTGTGCGATCTGAGGATCAAATAGGTGACATCCTTACAAAAGCTATGGTAGGAACAATTTTTCTTAAACACCTTGACAAGTTAGGAATGTGGAGCTTACATTCTTTAACTTGAGGGGGAGTGTAGAAATGAATCAAGGTAGAGGAAATAAAGGCTTGACATTTAGGACCATATTAATAATTATGATTCTTTCCATAGTCTACAAAATCAGCATTCAATTAGTCAATTAGCATCATTCCCTTTATATAAATAGCACATAGTGTAATCATACAAATCAAGCAATAGAAATAAGAATTTCTATCTTCCAAATATCCATGTCTACATTACCAGCAAACCCGACTCTAATGGATGGTCACGAATCCTTTACTACTTCTTAATTTTGTGTTTTCAGCCTTCACAATCAGATATTAAGTACATCCTAAAAAATTATGGTAATATATCTAATTGAGAATTTTGCACAAATACTATTACCCAACGAACAAATTCATTGTGTATTTATAAATCAATTTTAGCGAAGTTTGAAGAATATATCATGGTGTAAAATACAAAATATGATATTTAGACTTATTATGTGTGTATAATTTTAATAATGTCTAAAAAAGTTATGATATTAATCATTAAGACTAGACATTGATGAAGCAGATATATCAATCAACAAGGTAACACATGGATGCATTCAGAGTAAAATAGATAAAACCCCACCATTATATAACACTCAAAATAGTATCCTCTATCGGTGTCAATCTTTTCACAATAGTGTTGCAAATATCATTTGACAAAAGATACACACTAGTCACTTAGCTCAACCGTGTTGTTATAATTTATGTCTTATTCCTTCACATTTCTCTTATTATTGGATGTATATGAGTGCTTATGGGAAGTGTTTTAAATATCAAGTTAGGCAGCCACCTAGGAGTAAATTTTCAAAACATGCCTTGATTTTAGGTAGTCGGGTGATGCTAGGTGGTTGAACAATTTATGCAGGATTAGGCAGACCTATGAGGGGTTAGGCGGTCCTAGGCAAATCTAAGAGGAGTTTTCTTTTAGTTAATATTTTCAGTGTTTTAAAAATCAGTCTAATAGGCGCCTAAGCTCGATTTTTCAAAATGTGCATGATTTAACTGAATTAATTATTTTAATGTATTATATAGATATTAATAAATTGAAAAATACAAACCCACCTTAACCTCGTATTTCTCACCTAGGTTTTGATGGACTTAGCTGCCCACCTAGTGCCTAGCATTTTTTTTAACATTGCTTATGGGTTCAATGACTCTTGTCCATTGAGAGCTGAGTAGTCAACACAAAATACAATAAAATAAGAGATATAAGTATACTCTCTCTTGGAGCATGTCTTGTGAGAATTACTCCCCATTTAAGGCATCGTGATAGGCGTTGGTTGCCTTGCCAGTCAGTCAAGAGTTGACACATTATTTGTTTATAGTTCCATATGATATTAATAGATGCAAGAAGTGTATTTCATAAGAAAACTATTTTGGATAGAAGAATCAAGTCTAAAGCATTGACATTTTGGACAGTGGGGATCATGAATACTTTTTAACGACCTTTGATGATTGTCTACGAAAATAAATTTTGTCTAAGATAAAACTCCAAGCCTTTTATGGGGTCCAAAATGGAAAACTAATATCAAGTCCTAACTTATAAGAGTCAACACAGACAATGAGAAAGACAAGTTTCTTTTTGAGAAAATATGAGGCATTTTTACCAATTTTGTTGATTGTGGTCTTTGAACACACAACCCCACACCTTTTGGATTCTCCAAGTGTGGGAAAGACAAGTTAGTTTGGTTTGTAGTAAAAATATAAAAGTCAAATTAACTTAATAGTGTTCTCAATGGGATTAAACTAGAATTGAGTTAAAAAAGGAAAAAACAACATGAACATTGCATCACAAATACTTCTAGGTTGCAATGCGAAGCTTGCATGTAGGTAGCACTAGCACTGTTTAGAAGCACTACAAGGCCTAAATATAAGCATCACTAGAAATGTTGTATTACGAGGTAATGCTGCTACACTTGCATGAAAAATATCAAACAAATTTAAGTTGGGATGAATAAAAGTTTAATTTGAATAATAAACATGACACAATTTTAAAACTTATCTTAATTCTTTGGAATTCCTAAGCATAGTGTTATTGACTGAGCATATACAAGTCATAAAACATATATAAAAAGACCTAGTTATCTAAGTATAGAGCATTACTATTGGTCCCGAATGGCTAGGAAATGTACTAGAGGGGGTGTGAATAGTAATTTTAAAAATCTCGTCTAAGTTTTAAAAACTTTTGGTTACTTTAAAGGAGAATCTCAAATAAATTAATTGCAATAAAGTCAACACTCAAAAATTAAATTGCATATAATTAAAGAGTAGAGTTAGAGAGATTGAGACATAACAGATTTTATCCTGGTTCGGCAACCCTTTGCCTAGTCTACTCCCTAAGTAAACTAACTTAAGATTTTCTTTTCTCTTCTATTCTCTTTAATGGGAAAAAAAACGAGTTTGATTATACGTTTTGCGGGCTCAAGTATCAAACCTTATAACTGTTGTTTTTTTGGGATTAACAGTTGAACCTAACTTATTATTTTTATGGGCTTAAAAACAAAATCTTACAATTCTAATTGATTATTTTTTATGTTGCAAGAACTCAAGAAGAAGCTTTCTCTCTTTTGAATGTGCTAAGATAAGAGAATTGTAGGGAAGACAAATCTAGTTGAAATTCATAGTATATAAGAATTGTTGTTAGTCTTCCAAGTTTCAACTTTTAAACTGGTGACTTTTTATAACTGATGCAGGAGTAGCTGTTGGAGATTTGCTGAGGTGTCAATACCTTTTTAAAAATATGCATGTTGAGAGGGGTGTTAAGTGGTACTTACCACTTTTGGTTTCTGCTCCTGTGGTACTTATTACATTCTTCTACTCACCACCTTTTGCTACTCACCATTTGTGGTACTTACCACCCCTTATGTTACTTACCACCTCCTGCTTCTTAATACTTCTCTATTAGCACTTTTTGGTTTTTATCCACATCAACCTTTTGTCTTCCATTCTCCCACTTTGTAACTTCTTTATACTTTATGTAAATTAACACAAATATGTATATGTATTAATTTATCAAAAATATATTATAGATGCTTTATCGATTTTGTTTTCTTGTTGAAATCATCGAAACTTAGATTCAACAATCTTCACCTTTTTTATGATTGCAACCATTGTTGATATATCTTGCTGAGTGCATGAGGCAAATAGACAATGACTTTACTTTCTTTGTTCACTTTTTTCTCCTTAAGGTTATAAGCTCCCCTAATAATATGATCCATTATACCAATAAACTTTAGTTGATAATTTCTCAAGATATATCAACTTCATATTATTCTTCCCCTTTAAAATCGTAAAAAAGAACAAGAGGATGTTAAAGGGCTGGATTGAGTTTCAAAGCAGACTCATAAATGAAAATATGTCCGCCTCTTATGTTTCAAATTTTGGATAAGGTAGGGAAAGGAATGAGAAGGATTTGGGTAAGTAAGGTAAGGAAAGAGAAAGTTGGGTAAGTATGGGAGCTAATTATTAACATTTGTGTGAGGAATGAGGTAAGGGTTGAGCAAAGTGCAGAGTTAGATGAAACACAAGTTGTTTTCTTCTAAAAGGGAATCCATCACAATTACCAAACCAACTCAAGCTACTATCTTTTCTTCTTGATTTCCTTTTTCAATACCACAAGAAGACTCCGATACTTAACCATTTTATCACTTCAAGGAACGGGAATATGGTCAATCCATTTTTTAAGAAGCTTGCATATGCTAGTTTTGAAAGGGTTTGTGTATTGACCACAAATTTTTCATTCTTAGAACTGATTTTTGTTCCATCATCTACTTGTTTGATTTGTTCTCAGTTTTCTTTCTTTTTGACAGGAAAGGATATTTTAATGGGATAAGAGATGAATCAAAGGTAAGTAGTCCCATGAATATTCCTACAAGTTTCTTTAATTTCACCAGGTTTTCGTATGATTTATGAGGTTTTTGGGGTGTAGGTAAGAAGAAATTTGAGTAATAATTGCTAAAGAAGATAGAGCTTTTGAGGAACAGGGAGAAAGAATTTCTTACAAATAGGAATGCTCCAAAAGGATAAAGCACTTTTAAGATTTTGAATGGCTTGTTCTTCCTAGAAGAGGCGTAATGAATTATGTAATTTCTGGAATTTTGATAATGGAACCGAATTTTGGGAGATTTTGATTGTTAACTAATTAATTGACATTTTTTATTTACAATCTAGTCCAATAGCAAAGATTTACTCATCTTTATGTAACTAAGACTTGTAAACAAAGAAATCTCGTAATTAATATTTTTCTCGAGAAGGACTAATCATCCCAATTTTCATTCTCAACTCAATAAATTGATTTTCACTCAATGGTTTAGTGAAAATATTAGCAATATGCTCTTTTGTTGAAATGAATTCCAGAATAAATTCATCTTTTTGTGCATGATCTCTGATAAAATGATGTTTAATGTCTATGTGCTTTGTCCTTAAATGCTGGAATGGGTTCTTCATCAAATTGATAGCGCTTGCATTATCACATCCTATAGGGATATGATTAAACTTCATGCCAAAATCTTCTAAGTGTTGTTTCATCCATAAAATTTGTGCAATACAAGTACTTGCGGCAAACATATTCTGCTTCTGTAGTTGAAATTGCTATTGTTGCTTGCTTTTTACTTGGCCATGAGACTAGAGCTTCTCCTAGGAATTGAAAAGTACCAGAAGTGCTCTTTCTTTCCAATTTGCATCCAGCATCACTACAACCTACAAAATAAAAACTTGTACCTTTTGGGTACCAAATCCTAATTTCTTGAGTACCATTTATGTACTTAAGAGTTCTATTAACAACTTTTATGTTGGATTCTTTGGGGTTAGCTTGAAAACAAGCATATAAGAAAACACTATCTTGAATATCGGATCTACTAGAGGTTAAGTAAAGCAAAGATCAAATCATACCTCGATATTCTTAGTGTCTATACTTTTAACTTTAGGATCTTCATCTAGTGTCATAGATGTGCTCATTGGTGTTTTAACATTTTTTTAATTCTCCATTTTATATTTCTTAATGAGCTCTCTAATATACTTGGATTGACAGATAAATGTTCCTTTCTTCCTTTGTTTGATTTGTAGGCCAAGAAAGAAGGTTAATTCACTCATCATAGACATTTCAAATTCATTTCTCATTTCTTGGGAGAATTCCTTGCACAACAATTCGTTAGTAGAACCAAATATAATATCATCAACATAAATTTGAACAATTAACATGTGGTTCTTTATATGCTTTATGAATAATGTTGTGTCAACTTTACCTCTAGAGAAGCCTTTAGAGAGTAAGAATACACTTATTCTTTCATACCTTAATCTAGGTGCTTTTTTGAGGCCATACAACGCTTTTATAAGTTTGTAGACATAATTAGGATGTTGACTATCTTCGAAACCTGATGGTTGCTTTACATAAATTTCTTCATTAATATAACCATTTAAGAATGCACTCTTAACATCCATTTGATATAACTTGAAATCTTTATGGCATGCAAAGGAACATAGCATTCTTATTATTTCAAGTCTAGCAATCGGAGCAAAAGTTTCATCATAGTAAATTCCCTCTTGTTGGTTGTATCCTTGAGCTACCAATCTAGCTTTATTTAGCACCACTTTTCCGAGTTCGTCTAACTTGTTTTGAAAGACCCATTTAGTTCTAATTAAGGATTAATTGTTAGGCTTTGGAACAAGTTTCCAAACATTATTTCATTTGAATTGATTAAGCTCTTCTTTCATTGCTATCATCCACATTTCACCATTTTTAGCTTCTTTGAAGTTCTTTGGTTCTTTTTGGAAACAAAAGTAACATTGTCAAAATATTCTCTTAATTGTGTTCTTGTCATCATCTTCTCCGAAGGATTGTCAATAATATTATCTTTTGAATGATACTTGTGATATCTAAACTCTTTTGGTAGATCATCATGTTGATTTTCTTGCACTTGTAAGTGTTGAGTATTGTGTTCAACTTGATCATCAAAGTTCTCATTTTCTTACAAGGGTATAGAATTATCCTCTTGAATTTCAACCTGTGAATTAAGTATCTCAAGAGTGTCCTCAGAAACTTTTTCTGAGAGTTTGTTAGTCTCTTCAAAAACAACATACATGGACTCTTCTATGGTAAGAGATTTTTTTATTCAAAATTATATATGCCTTACTATGTATGGAATACCCTAGAAAAATACATTCATCAGATTTTGAATCAAATATGTCAAGCTAATTGTTATCATTAAAAATATAGCACTTACACCCAAATGAATTAATAACTAGTTTGGTTTTTCTACCATTCCATAATTCATATGGGTTTTTCTTCAAAGTGAGCTTTATTGAAGCTCAGTTTAAAATGTAACAAGGAGTGTTCATAGCTTTTGCCCAAAAATACTTTGGCAAATTATTATCATTTAACATGGTTCTAGACATTACTAATGTCCTATTTTTCCTTTCTACAACACCATTTTGTTGAGGAGTTCTAGGTGTTGAGAAAATATGAGAAATACCATGTTCTTTGCAAAACTTTTCAAAAAGATGATTATAAAATTCTTTTCCATGATCACTCGTAATAGAAACAATAGAAGTGTTTTTTAAAAATTTGAAGCTTTTTAGATAAGGTAGAAAATATTTCAAAGGTTTCATCTTTTTGACTAAAAAATAATGTCCATGTAAAATGAGTAAAATCATCAACAATAACAAATGCATATTTCATACCTCCTAAGCTACATGGTTGAACTAGATCAAGTAAATCTAAATGAAGAAATTCTAATGGTCTAGATGTAGAAATATAATCTTTTGTTTTAAAAGAGCTCCTAGTTTGCTTTCCTTTTTGACATGCATCACAAATATGAGTTTTATCAAAATTAATGTTTGGTAAACCCTTAACAAGATCTTTCTTAAAAAGTTTTGAAATTAAGTGCATGCTAGCATGCCCTACATAACTGACTTTCTTCTTGTCATGAAATTAAGCACACATCATTAGTAAGAGTACTTGAATCCAAAAGATAAATATTATTAACTATAGGAACTTCAAGTAAAATCAAACCTGTAGCAATATCAGTAATTTCACAATTTTTAGATAAAAAGTTACCTTTTGTCCTTTATTGCATAGTTGGCTTACACTAAGAAGGTTGTATTTTAGTCCATCAACTAGTGACACATCTTTAATGCAAGTATTAAATCCAACTTGTCCACGATCAATAATTCAGCCTTTATTTTTCTCACCAAATTTAACTAATCCTTTATCAATTTGCTTTATGATAAGTGTAGGATTACACTTATTATCATGATATTTTTACTTATAAAATGATATGGTTTAGAGTCATTTTATACTTCATATAAAAGATTTCACGTGGTATGTAGTTATTTTTTATGCAAGTGCAGAAACTAGGTAAATCTTGGGAGTAAAAGGATTAAAGATGGAATTCTATGTAAAAAGAGTGAAAAAGGTGCAAAAAAATGTATGGAACACAAGGAATTGGCTTAGGGTTGAAGCTATCAAAGATCGGCAAAGTTACAAAGAAAAATCATGAAGAAAAACACACATCACGATCATGACACCGATTCGCGGTCATGACTTATCATTCTTCACAGGCAAAAAGTTGCCAACTAATATTCATGATCGCGACATGCATATCATGCTCGTGACTTGAAACGGTTTTGGCTAACTCTTCTCAACTTCCAATCACCGGATAATAACGATCAACAACCATCAACCACCACCAACTGTCAGACGAAAAGACACCTCTTGGAAGCAATCCAATCATGAAATGGTGCCTTTCCATTGAAGGTGAGGATGAAACCTTGCATCCAATCACATTGTATTGATGCAACTCTTCGCCAATGGACACGACTCTTCATTTGGATAGACGGAACCCTTTGCACTCTATAAATAGAGTCCCAATCCAACCATTTTCATGGGGATATAGGCATGGTGAATGAGAGAGCATAGATGATACTAAAGTGACTTTCTATTTGATTTGCGGTACTGACAACACTTGTTCATATTAAGAACTTTTATATTATTTGTAGAAAAGCGAGGAACAAGTTTTTTGCGCCATTACCGAGGATAATCCTTTCGGAACGAGTATAGCCAAAATCTTGCGAATAAGTTTATGGCGCCATTGCCGGGGAAGGCAAGTGCATTCTAGAGATCAAATTGCTGGAGAACGGAAAAATATATTTATGTGTTAATCAGATTTATTTATTTTTATTTTTATTTTTTAAGTATTTATATTTGTTATTAACATATTTTTCTTGCTTATTCATTGAGTTTTCTTTCTAGCGTGTGCATGCTAAATACAAGTAGTTCGGGAGAAAGTTTGGCATCTTTCGAATTAGAAATTGAAAGATTTGGTAGGAGAAGAAAATGGATAAATAAGAGACAAAGACTTCAATCTCTTATGTTTTCCAATATGTATATATATAGTATTATATAGTAGTATATTTTTATTGTTTGTGTGTATTTAAGTTAGTGTGGTTTTAGAAATAAAAGAAAAGAACAAAATTTTTTGGATTTTAAACATATCGTGATCGTGACCTATATCGTGCTCATGAATTAAGTTGTCAAAATATTCTGTTTTTGTATGGAGAAAGTCATGATCGCGACTGTCTTTCGCAATCGCGACTAGTGCGATTTCACAGCAATTATTGCTGTAACGGCTCTATTTCTAACGGTTACAAATCAAATTTATTCATGGGATCGATATCTTTTAAAACTACATCGCAACTATATACTTGCAGTTATCATCATTTTTCTATTTGATAAGCAGTATTGACAACTCTTGTTCACATTAAGAACTTTTATATTATCAGTAGAAAAGTGGGGAACAAGTTTTTGGCGCCGTTACCAAGGATAAGCCTTTTAGAACAAGTATAGCCAAAATCTTGCAAACACTTTAGAGAAGTAAAATATCTCCCATCTCTAGTTATATGTCTTAAACAACCGATATCAATGAACCATTTTGAATTTCCAAGGATGTTCTTTAGACATACCTTATCTGCATGAACTTCTCTTTCTTGTAATCGTGATGAACATTCTACTTCATTGTTGGTTGTGAAACAAAGTTGCACTTTTTCTTTAGTTTCTTCATCATCTGAACTTGAGTCATCACTATCAATTCTAGTTGCCATCAGAGCTTTCTTCCTTGATATTCTTTTGAGTTTTGGACATTTTAATTTGTAGTGCCCTTTTCTTCCACATTCGTAACAAGTGATATCTTCATTTGAGTTTTCATTATCATCCTTCTTAAAAGATGATTTCTTGAAATGCTTTCCATCATTTCTTAATTTCAGGAGTTGCCTATATTCACAAGCAAGAAGAGCGTCTCTATCATCATCATCACTTTCTGAATTCTGCCTTGGTTCTTTGAAAATCTTGGTCTTGAGAGCTATTGAATTTTCTATGATAGCTTGCTCTCAATCCTTGTTAGAATTTATCTTCATCTCATAAGTAAGTAATGATTCAATAAATTCATCGTAAGAGTAAGTACTCAAATCCTTTGCTTTTTCAATAGTAGTGAGCTTGGCATCCCAAGAGGTTAGCATCGTTCTAACTAGTTTCCTAATTAGCTCTTCATCTATGTAGTGCTTGCTGAGATTCTTGAGTTCATTCATAATAAGTATGAACCTCGTATTGATTTGAGAAACTATTTCCTTCGGCTCAGCAGAGAATACCTCATACTTTGTAATAAGAAGATTGATCTTGCAATGTCTGACTTGCTTCGTTCCTTCATGAGTTATCTCAAGTATATCCCAAACACGATCAAACTCATGAAAGTTTAAAGCGCATTGTAATCAATTCATATCTTTGGCATTTAAAGATAATTTATTCCAATTGGTAGAATCAAATTCCTCTTCTTCTTTTAAAACAGTTTTCCATCAACAATTATTGTTGAAATATTTGGTCCATTTTTAATTATTTTCCAAACTTGCATATCTATAGACTACACATGATTTCTTATTTGAAGTTTCAAAAAATTATAGTTTTCTCAAGTAAAGAGATGAGGTCTATTTTGGGAAAGTTCATTTGAAAAGAAAGCATTTTGAAAACCAGAAGTACTAGCCATTTTGAATCACTCTAAGGATTTTACTCATTCTGTTTAGAGTCTCGCTCTGATACTAATTGTTGGTCCTGAATGGCTAGAAAATGTACTAGATGGGGGGGTGAATAGTACTTTTTAAAAGCCCTTCCAAGGTTTAAAAACATTTTATCACTTTAAAAAGGAATTGTTTCTCTATCTCAAATCAACTAATTACAATAAAGTAAATGCTCGAAAATTTAAATGCAAATAATTAATGAGTAGAGATAGAGAGATTGAGACACAATGGATTTTATACTGCCTAGTCCAGTCATCAAGTCAACTGACTTAAGATTTTCCTTTCTCTTTTATTTTCTTTACGGGCATAAAACAAGCCTGATGATATCTTTTGTGGGATTAAGTATCAAACCTTACAAATTTTTTTTCCGGGCTCAACAACCAAACCTTTTTACCACTATTTTTACGGGCTCAATAGTATAACCTAACTTGTTTTTTGGTGGGCTTAACAACAAAACCATACTATTCTAATTGGAATTTGTGTTGCAAGAACTCAAGAATAAGCTTTCTCTCTTTTGAATACGCTAGAAGAATTCCAAGGAATACAAATATAGTTGAAAATCATAGTATATAAGAATTATTGTTAGTCTTCCATGTTTCAACTTTAAAACTGATGGCTTTTATAACTGATGCAGGAGCAGCCATTGGAGATTTACTAAGGTGTTAAGGTCTTACCACCTTTTTAAAAGTATACCCATTGAGAGGGTTGGTACGTGGTACTTACCATTTTTGGTTTCTGCTCTTGTGGTACTTACCACCTTCTTCTACTCACCACCTATTGCTACTCACCACTTGTGGTACTTACCACCTTTTACTACTTACCACTTTTCTACTCCTGGGCACTTTTGGTTATTTTCCACATCAGCCTTTTGTCTTCCAGTCTTCCAATTTGTAACTTCTTCTTTAAAATATATTTTATGTAGATTAACACAAATATGTATACGTATTAATTTATCAAAAATATATTATAGTTGTTTTGTCGATTTCATCTTCTTGTTGTAATAATCAAAACTTAGACTCAACAAACCAATTGATGAGTGCCTAAATGTTGGTAGAGAGACCCTACTTCCACAAGCCTCAAAGTATAGGATAGCCTATATGAGTATACACACGAACCTTAGCAACCAATACCCAAATTAGTAGTTGCTAGACCACCCGTAAACCCAAAAAGTAAATATGTACTAAAGATCCCCGAAAATAAAAAAAGATTAGCTTCTCAAGGATTGATCCATGAGGATTAATAAGTTCTTTAACCGCTATGAGGGAAACTTCACTAAAGGATCCCAAATAGTAATATGAAGAGTTAAGCTTCGAAAGCTGAAGTGAATAAAGGAGGGGGGAAGGCCATATATGGCCAAGGGGAGAAAAAATGCTCTCATTTTCCAATGTGGTATGATTTTCCCTTCTCCCACACATGGGTCAACCACGAGAATTGATCCACGTGTACATTATGCTACACAAGGAAGGCCTTAACAAGCATACCTTTTCCCTTATTACAAAATTGTAGGTTTTTCCCAAGCCAACTACAACAATCCTATGCGAGCATGAACTACCATTGCTTGCGCAGCGCTTGCTAAGCCCACTCGCAAGTCCTCAATGAGCAATCCTAACGCTTGTGTGGCTACCTTATAGGCCTCCATGAGCATCATTTAATAATTGCAGGGCCCATTTGTGCATGGTCCCACTCTCGCTTCATGTTTTTAGCTTTTTTGTAATCTTTCATTTCTTTGGTACACTAATCTAGTAAGTTAATGGCACATTCTCAGCATTAACTCTTTATAATAGTTCTTACTCTACTCGGTAAAGGTTAAATGCATGTGACCTTATAAAATCCTGTAATATCCAGGTGCTAGAGCTTAATTAACTTAGACCCACTCTAAAACTAACTGGCTTAGTGTTCAAGATCGTTATTGAACCCCATGATTGTAGAGAATTTTGGAAATCCTATAGCAAGGGTTTGTGATCCCTTGATGATTGAGACAATGCATGCATTTGATTTGATCTCGGTTATGCAATAGTTACCTAGAGTAATACACACCTTCCATTTTAAGTAACATTTGGTGTATAAGGTCTGGATAAAATGTTAACAATCCGATAGTGATCGAGGTTGCTCCAAGTCTATTCTAGTTATTTTCTTATTACCAAAGTACATTGATCACCATATTGTTGTTTTTTACTAGAAACTATTTCTACTAACTCATACCTTAATTAGAGGTTTCCAAAAAAGTGTCACTTATACAAGTGGTTGGGTGCATCTCCCGTTATATAACTATATCAGAAGTGATAAATCCTATGTAAATTAAAATTGTAATTCACTATATCCAATACCTACGAGAAAAATGTAACGAATAATAAATAAAGATTAAAAATAAAAAATTCAACGTTATATAGTGTACTAGTCAATTGAAAAAGAAATTAGAGCCTTTAATTATAAAACTACAAAAAATTAAATTTTCACAATAAAAAAAATAATTTGGCCCCTCTGAGATCAGGGTGACAACACCGGTGGCCTACCCTTAGGACCAATTCTATCTGCTCATCCCCAACCATCTTTAGTAGACGTATCCATTCAATAAAGTCTAATTGGTATAAAATAGATGTTTTTAGGTCATTTCCAACACATTACTCTATATGATATAATGACAAAGAGAGAAGATGGGCTGAGTAGGCTAATATCCTAACCGCTGAAAAATATATTCCATGTATATGGAGCAAACTTGCAGCTAGCCTCTAACCACTTGAAAAATGATTTAGGAAGTGCATGCTTCTTTCTGAAGTGAAAGATTGGTCAAAGAGAGTGGTTCCCACGCTCCAATCTTTAGTAAGATGCTCCTCTTAATCTCACAGATATGGTGACTAAAAAATAGAAAAAGGTTAGAGTGACTATCTATGTGGCCTTAGTAGCCTCTCTGATACTTGAATTAGTGACAAAATTAAAGATGAGGCAGAGAATCTTTGATTTAGATACAAGATAGATGTGAGTGTTTGTATTAAGGAAAAATTTCTCTATAGGATAAGACTTCCGAAATAGGTGGTAGAATCATAATTAGATTCAGATATCTCTTATTTAGTTTAACACAAATACTGATGTGACATGCTTAGTGTGGAAGCCAAGCTCTTCTCAGGCAGCTTCATCGACATGGTGCCACTATTGGCCACATAATTTGCGGAGGCATATCCTATACGTGCTCAATGATAAAGTACATGTTTATCAGAAGCCACCCTCTACGCGCCTAGTGTTTTTTTACATCACTTTGGGAATAATGCGCTTGTCCATTTAGAGTTGAGTAGTCAACATAAAATCCAATAAAAGGGATATAAGTATACTCTCTCTTGGAGCATATCTTATGATCCATTTAAGGCATCATGTTGAGGAATGTAATTTGGTAACAATGTTGTTGGTTAATATAGGCAAGTAGTGAAATTGCTTACTAGCATGACAAACTTTTACAACTTAAAATTAACCTAAAAAGGAACTCCTAAGCTTGAATTGCTTGATATAACCTTAAGGTAATCATGCCATAGATGCAACATGTCTATAAATACTTATAAAATAGACCTAATAAATAAGATATAGCATTACTAGTTGATGTGTTCCTTCTCTTAGCTACTGTATAGTGATCCCTTAGAATAAATCTAGATGACCCCATTACCACTATCCTCCAAAGTAGGCCAGCCTTTATGATTAGTCCACATGAACCCCATTGACCAAAACCTTCTTGAAAAGGGAGAGCTTGTTAGTTAACAAAAGGTTGCTAGACTACTCATAAACCAGCATGAAAATAACTACGAAGGCACTTTCTATAAAAAGAATAGGCTCAAAAGAAAATTCTCGCTAACTATTTCAAAGAGAAACTACAAGAGGATCTTAAAATAATTCACAAGAATAGTCTAAACTCAAAAGAGAGGGCTGAGTTGAAGTGCTTTAAAAGAAAGGAGGAAGACTCCTTTATATAAAGAGAGGGGAGCATATAAGCTCCCCAATTTAGTAATGTGGAATGGGGAAAATCCCCATCCCATACGTGGATCACTGCTTGTTACTCCAAGCTTTGCAAGTCTAACCCATGCGCAGAGCCCGCTTAGACAGTTTGTGCATGTTGCACAAGACAAGCCTATTTAGGCTTGCCTTGTCCCATAAGTGTGGACTTGCGGGACTTCTCGTAAACCCATCTTGCAATGTTGTTGGTGGGTATACACTAGATGCCTACATAAACTTTGCAATTTAGCGCTTGAGGGCATGTAGCTTGTTAGGTTGCGCTAGCACTTTCTAGTAGTGCTAGCCGTGCTAGAGGTTTGCGAGCGCACTAAGTGCTCACATAGGAGCCACGTAGGCCCCCAAACGGATAATCCATGTTTTTAGGGCTGACTTTCAACTGGTCAAAACCCTTGCTCACCTGTTTTGTATATCTATCCCTTATCCCTTGCTCAAATCGATACATTGGTTAAATCATTTAATGGTTTAACCATCTCAACTTAATTTCATTCATTCTCGGTATGGACCATGTTTGTCAAGTTCTTTACTTGGTCTAGTTGAAGGTTTAATGTTTGTGATCTCATAGGATGTCATAGTATCAAGCCGCTAGAGTTTTACCTAACCTTAGCTTCCCATCTAGGAATCAAAAGTCTCAGTGTTCTAAATTGACATGGAACTTGATAACTCTAGATGTAAAATGGGGTTTCTAGAAAAAGCATATGATCCCCTAATACTCGGAACATCGCATGCTTATGACTTGATCCAATTCTATAGTAGTCACTAATATAATACACTCCTTCCATCATGTTAAACACCATCTGATTTATTGAGCTAAGATTAAGTGTTAGCTCATTTGATAGCCATAGCTATCCCGAAGTTATACTTGTTCATGAAGAACATCACTCACCTTATATAATGTGTTTGACTAGAAACCCATTTATTAATCACATATTCTGATAAGAGGTTTAAGAGTGTGTCTCTTCAACAAGAGGCCCTAAGGTACAACTCTAGTTATATTACTATATCAAGGGTGATAAATCCCATCTTAACTACTCAGCTTACCAACGAACAATCATAGTTATACCTGAAATCAACTATATCATCCTAGTAACATGAAATGCTTAGGTATGATCTAAATCATAGCAACTTCTACACAAGATAACTAGTATATCTAGTATAAGGATACTTATATTGCTAATGCAATAAGACATGACACCAACACATGGATATAGTTAATTCCAAGTGTCTATCTTATAGCGGTCTCCAATGTATCTCTATGAATATATCAACACGTTAACTCAATGTACCACCTTAAGCTCATGAGATCAGTTGCTTGGATCTAATCCAAGGAGAAAGCCTACACATACTAGTTTGTTTGCTTCATTGATATCTAGTTTCAATGAAATTATGACTAGGGATATTGTGACTTTCCATAATTACATGTGTGAGCAATTCTCAACCCACATAGCTCCCCACTATGTCATTGCACTCTCATGCTATGGAATAGTCACAAACTTTGTACACATATTTCAATGAGAATATATATATATACACATATTATATAAGATATTAGGGAGGAAACACTAGTATAAGTAATTTATGTTGTGATCACCATAAATAAGCATTAATCTTTATGATTAGGCTTCTTGCATGCGTACAAATTGGAATAATTGAATATTCATGAGTGTCAGATGACAGGGTTTGTATACGTATATGAAGAATTTAATATCAAGAAATAGAATTAGAGTGTCATCTATATAGAGTATAGTTTCAATCATTATCTATATATTTTCTATTACTTTAACCAACCCTGACCATTTTATCTATTATTTTCATGGCACAATCTTGACTGACTCTCACTTCCTCGTGGGATCAATATTTTAAGATTATATCGCAACCGTATACTTGTAGTTTTTGCTTTTATATTGACTATCGTTATTGACTGCACCTCTGCGATTTTGCAATTTTTATTATTTGGTATAAGAGACGTGAATATGGAGCATATGAGTGACGTAGAGAGTCTACAAGAAGACTCATCCAAAAAAGATGGACTTGTCAAACGATTGGATGTTTGATCAAAATGCTGAGAGATAAGGGGAAAACTAAAACACCAATGAGGTTGAAGTGGAAATACATGCACATCAGGTAAATGAAGGTTTAGACGACACATGTAATGCATCCTCCTCCGGAATTGAGAAGAAAGAGAGAAATATTACTCCTCGGTTAGAAGATATGGTTTCCATGGTGCTTTAGTTACACATCAAGTATGAAGCCATTATGTTTGAGTGGTGGGAAGATTGCCATGTTATCTTACCCTCAAAGACACAATGTGTGAATGCTCCGCCACATGGGTACTTTAGTGTATACATGGATACGATGAGAGATGGATATAGGTATCCTCTCCTTGAGCTATTTTTCAGGCTCCTCTGAACCTAGAAACTCTGCTTGGCTAAACTTCATCCTGACGTGTGATGGTGCATCATCAACTTTGCATTAATGTTGGCCTTGATTTTGATGCTACATTCTAGGAGGTTGTGCAATATCAAGAAGAACAAGGGGTATAACCATTATTTTCTTGTTATGGTACCCTACTCTTGGTTTTACAAGTTTGATAATAGGCCACACTTAAAACACAACTTTTAGGAGTTCTGGTTCTATATAAGAGTGGATAAAAATAATCTATTCTTCCCTATCGACTAGTCTTCCAAGAAGCCGACCAATCTCCCTACTAATTTATGTCACGCTAGAGATGATAGGTTAGAATTTTTTAAGAGTCTAGATCCTCTTGGGTGTCACTAAGTGCAGCTGCATGAGCTTCTATCAAGGGCTATAATCTATTGGCTCATGACTCAAAGATGAGAGATGTAATTTATTTTGACGGTCCCAAACCTTCGGTTGGTGATTACTCATCTTTTTCCTTTTAAATTTTTATAGGCATGGCTTAACTTGTTGAATTTTAATCCCAAATTTTATTAGCTAAGAAGGTGGTAATGACAATAACGGGAAGAAGCTGGTTAAGTTGAATACTGCCCCTAGGTATATGATTAGGAGGTCGTGAAGGAGAATATTGGGCGGGGTCCACCAAGCGACCATTAGTAAGAATCTCGTTGAGCTCGCTCCTAAAAAGGGAAAGAAGCCACTCAAGTATTTCATTTGTTTATTAAGTTGAGCATGTTTTTTCCTATATTGCAGGTTGATACACATAATGATGCGGAAGGGTCTCAACCGCCTCCTTAACTCGGATTGGCTTTGCGAGGGAGGTCTCGGGTGCTAGCTATTAGGACCTCCGAGTATAATCCCTTTTAAAGGGTGCTTTCCTCTCCCAAAATATGATGAGAAATACAAAGAAGAGAATATGACTATTCTCTCGAGATATAAGTTCAGTAAGACGCGTGAGCACATTTTTCGTAATCTGTGTAACTATGATCTAACACTTTCTTTCATAGGTAATGACTTGTTTCTCAAAAAATTTTCGGTAGGCTCGAAAGGATACCTGATATGAGGTTAAGTTCAAGGTAAGGGAGGTAGAGGTTAAGGAGTGGAGGCCAAGCTATCCATGATCGTTAAGAAGGCTAACTCGGTTGACCATGACCGCATCCATGCGTAAAAGGCTTTGGAAAGTTTGCAGAAAGGGTAAAGGAGCTGGATAAATAGCTAGCTGACACATAAGAGGAAACTCGAGTGGTTAATGATGTTATAACTAACATCACCAATCGGCTTGCTGACTATGGGAATCTCTATGGTGAGAAACTACTGCAAGCTTTCTAGGTCCTTCATTCGGCCATTTTGGATGAGTTAATTTATGGGGTTGATTTCCCAAGTGGATTAGAAATGCCTTGAAGTGGAGGTAGATGTTTATGAGGGTGAAGGTGAATGTACACATGAGGTTAAGGTTCACTCCCTCATTATTTCTCTAAACGACAATCTGGTGGTTACCAAGAAAGCTGTAACCAACTTAGCCAATTCTCCCATCGTTGAATAACTTTTCTCTTCATATACATTTTATAAACAATTTCTTAGCCATATGTTGGCTTCAAATTGTAATTTTTTATCCCTTGAGGAGTATAATTTTTTGTATCTTTTAAGCCTTACGCAACGTATGATATTCCATTTCAACTTTTAAAATATCAAAGCCCATCATGGATTTTATTTGTGTATTTTTGTTTGTTTTCTATTTAAGTATTCTTTATTATCTGTTGCACTGTTTGCACTCTTACGCTTAGCAAGTTTTATAAAAATAACTTAGAGAAAATGAGCTTGTCTTGGACTCTTCATGTGCTTGAGATAGCTATAGTCGATCACCGTTTAAAGCATGATGAAATAGAGGAGCTAAGTGTGCTTTAACAAGCTCTATTGTCCCTTAAAGGACTAGGGCCTTTGTGGAAAATGTGTTCCTTAGAGAACTTTTAGAGCCCATGTGGCTAGTAAGTGAATTTCATGTAATTTGATCAGAAATACTACATTGCACAATTATTAAGAGAAAGATAACTTTATTACTTAAATAGTAACTTCACATCAACTATCATCATTTTTTTAGTTTTCTGGTCTTTGATCCACTAGGGGGCGTTGCCTCGTTAAAAACCTTTGCATGGAAAAAATCCAGTGAGAAAAATCCATGTCAAGGGAAAAAGAGTGCAGCTACTTGGCCCTTACGGATGGCTAGATGCATACTATTGTCTAAGGGAACTGATATTCCAACTTCTTAGGAATTCATTTCCATTCATTAGTTTAAGCTTATATATCGAAGGTCTAATAACCTTGTTGATTGGTATGGCCTTCCTAATTTTCTCCTAGCTTCCCTTTTCTTTCTAGACTTTGGAATGCATTGAGTCCATTAAGACCAAATCTTCTTCCTTTGGCTAGATTTCTTTGACCTTCTTATCATGATACTATGTGATTTTAGCTTTGTAGGTAGCCATCAAGATTTATACCCTTTCTCTTCTTTCTTTTAGGCAATTTAAGTGATACAATAGGTTGATTTCCTATTATTCCTCTGAGTAATAGACAATCTTATCAGTCGGTGTATGACTGCTTCAACTCCACGTATAAGAAATAAAGGTGTCTCTCTAGTATGTTTGCATAATACATTTTTAGCTCGTTGGGTCATGCTCCCTTTCATCCCTCTAGCCTTTTCTTCAATCCTTCTCCTAAAGTTCTGTTGGTAACCTCCGTTTGGCCATTCACTTGCGGATGTGCTATGGAGGAGAAGTGTAGCTCAATCTTTAACCCTTTGAAAAAATCTCCAAACATAGAGGAAGTGAATTGTGGCCATTATCCTTGATAATTTTATGTGGGACTCCGAACCTGGCGATGATGTGATCCTATATAAAATCAATCACTCTCTTTGGTATGATGGCTCTAACTGCCAAAGCTTTTACCCATTCTGTGAAGTGGTCAATTATAACAATGACAAATTTCTTCTACCAGATTGCTTCTAGCATAGGCCTCACGATGCCGACTCCCCATGTGGAAAACGACCACCCAATGAAAAGTGGTTTTATAATGGCATGGGGCAAGTGTGAGTTTCTCGCATAAATTTAACATTGATGGCATTCCTGAACATACTTGGTTACGTCTACATCCTTTATGGTCTAATAGTAACCTAATAGAGGCAATGTAGGTTCCTACATTCATCTTTAGTTGAGGTGGCCTTGACCAACCAATCTGCTTCCACATAATTCATGCTTTATTTATGCTTAACTCTCCACACTATCCCTTTAGACTCGATTTCTTAGAGGAGCATTTGGACATTTGTCAAGTACTTCACCATCCCTAATTCTTTGATAGTGAAGTTTTTGTTGATTTGGTTAGAGATGAGATTCGAGTCACTTTTGATACATACTCTATCATAGGCAATCTATTTTACTAGTTCCAAGCCCTTAATCATGGCCTTGTATTCGGTTGCATTGTCTGTAGCCGAGTAGGCTAATTTCATCATAGGAAAGCCTGATCTTCTTTGGCCCTTCTATGGCTATTCCTTTACTGGCTCCTTCTTGTGAGGAGGCTCTGTCTACATAAATCATCCATTCTTCTAACTTTGGGCACTATTACTAGTTTAAGCTGGAATATTCTATCACGAAGTCTACTAGTACTTATGCCTTTAATGCATTTCTTGCTCCAAACCTCACATCAAATTTCCCTCACTGGACCTCTAATTCTACCAAACATCCGGAGGTTTTTGGTTGCTGTAAGACTTTCTTTAATTGGAAGATGGTCTTGATAATGACTCTATGGGCTTGAAAATGAGGTTATAGCCATTTGGTGGTGGACATGAGTGCCAAGGTGAAATTTTCAATTTTTGGTGATCTAATTTCCACACTTTTTAAGGCCTTGCTTGTGTAGTAGTCTAGATATTGTCATTCTTCACCTTCTCTTACTAGCACGGAGCCTACCTTATTATTGGTTATGGCTAGATACATGTTTGCTGGTTAATCAAGACAGTAATTGAACATGCAAATGTTGCAAGGTAGAATTTCAAAACTTAAAATTAACCTAAGGATCTCGTAAGCATGCCATGATTGATGTAATCAATGTTAAAATTGTTCCATATATGCTTTTAGGTTTATAAAGCTTATAAAAGAAACATATCATCTAAGTTTAGAACATTACCAGTTGATGTGTGCTTTCTCTTTCTTTAGTTTTAGTGTTTCCTTAGAGAAATTTGGCAGAACTTCGTAAGCACGAGCTTCGAAACTAGGTTACCCTCTATGGTTGATCCACACGGATCTTCACCGACCAAAACCTCGTTGAGTTAGAACCCGTTAGTAGATAGCGGCTGGTAGACCGCTCAAAGACCAACCAGAAAATAAAACCAAGAAGGATCACTTTAATTAGAAAGAGCCTTCAAAAGAATTCTTCATTGATTAGAGAAACTCGTGAAGGATCTCGCACAATGAATGAAGAAAGAGATGTCGAACTCAAAGAGAAAAGCTAAGCAGAAGTACTGAATAAAGTGGAACTAGAGGCTTATATATAGGAAAAGGGGGAGTTTAGACTCCCCCTAAAACACTATGTGAGATGGGAATATTCCCATCCCACATCTGGGTTGGTTGCGTGGGTCACTAGGACTGCGAGCCAACCCACGGCTCTAAGCCATAAGGCAAGCCCAAATGGGCTTCCCTTGTGCCTCAAACTAGGCTTGCGGGCTTACGCGAAAGGCCCGTGCAAGAGAACGCAGGGCAGCTATGCAGGCCCCACTTCGAACATCTCATGTTCGTTTGGGGCCCACTCGCAACGGGAAAAATTCTCTTTCTTCGCTCCGTGCATTTTACCCTATTTTCTCTTTTTTACGTTTAATTATTAATTTTGTCCAACCAATTAATAATTCTTCCAATGAATTCGACAAACAGATATTCTCGATTTAGACCCAGTCTATAGGTTCTTTACTTAGTCCGATAAATACCCAAAGTGTGTGACCTCATAGGATCCCAAAGTATTGAGCCACTAGAGGTTAATCAAAACTTATCTTCCCATTCGGGAACCTTTAGGCTCGGTGTTCCAAACCGATATGGAACCCAATGGCTCTAGATGATCAAATGGGCTTTCTAGCAAAGGCGTATGATCCCCCGATACTTGGAATGTCACGTTCTTATGACTTGATTTGGTTCTTCAGTAGTAACTATTATAATACACTCCTTCCATCAGGGTAAGTACCATCCAATTTATTGAGCCCAGATTAAGTGTTAGCACATGTATTAGTTGTAGCTATCCTGGAATTAACCTTGTTCACGAAGAACACCACTCAGCCATTATGAATCAAGATTGACTAGAAACTCAATCTATCAATCTTATACTCTAATAAGAGGTTTATGAGTAGGGGCCTTAAGGTACATCTCCCACTATATCCATATATCAGGAGTATGGATCCCATCTTGACTTCTTGGCTGACCAACATGTGATCATCACCCATGTCATCCTGATTGCCAAGGTATTGATAAGTATGACCCAAAGTATAACAACTCCTACACAAGGTAACCAGTATCTCAGGTCTGAGTATACTTGTACTGCTCCTGCAATAAGACATGACACCAACACATGGATATTTATTTTTGAGTGTCTGTCTTATAGCGGTCTCAAATGTATTACCCGAATACATTCATGTGTTAACTCAAGGTACCACCTTTAACTCATGAGATCGGCTGCTTGGATCTAATCCAAGGAGTAAGCCTACATATGCTAGTCTATTCGCTCCATTGATGTCCAGTCTCAATGAAACTATGACTAGGAATATTTAGACTATTCATAGTAACCCGTATGTGCAGTTCTCACACCACATAGCTCCCACTATGTCCTCGCACTTTTAATGCTATGAAGTAGTCATGAACTTTTTCTCATCAATGCACATATACATATATATTTAATACTATACATATATGATACCGACGAGATACAATAAATTGAAAGCATTGATAAGTAACAAAGATGCCTTAATTATTATTAATAATAATCCGAAACTGTTTGTACATTATAGCTATATATATAGCCCTAATTCCCTTTAGGGCATACATCATCTCTAACAATCTCCCACTTACACTAGAGCCAATTACTCATGTGCTTCATGCCATACTTGTTACCATGTTGGTCATGTTTAACCTGAGTCAATGGCTCTTATCCATCGGGATGTATTATAAAATTATATCTTTTCTAGATACCATCTCTTGAATGAGATAGTACTTTTTGAGTATATGTTCATTTCTGTGACGAGACCATGGTTCCGTTTACTGAGTAATAGCCCCATTATTACGCAATAGACCGCTATTGGATTTACAATGGTAGGCACCACACCAAGATCACCAATAAATCCCTTATTCCATATGGCTTGCTTAGCTGCTTCTGAAGCAGCTAAATACTCAAATTCTATGGTTGAAATGGCAGTCGTATCCTATTTGAAACTTTTCCAAAAACTGCACCTCCATTTAACATAAACACATATCATGACTAGGACTTATAATCATCCATTTCAGACTGAAAATTCATGTCTATGTATCCCTTCAAAGTGAGATCACCTTCTTCATATAGTAAAAACATATCCTTAGTCCTACTTAAGTACTTAAGGATAGTTTTAACGGCCATCCAGTGCTTCTCACCTGGGTCAGATTGAAATCTTCTCATGACACTCAACGCATGTGAGATTTTTGGCCGAGTGCATATACATAATGGAACCTATCACTATGGCATAGGGTATTCCATTCATGCGTAGTCTCTCCTCTTGTATTCTCGGACACTCAGATTTAGAAAGGTTAATCCCGTTAGACATTGGGAGATAACCCTTTCTTGACTACTCAAGGTTAAATTTAGCCAAAACCTTGTCTATGTACGTACTTTATGAAAGACCTACTAGCCTTCTGGATCTATCTCGGTAGATTTTTGTACCAAGTATAAAAGCTGCTTCTCCAAGGTTTTCATGGAGAACTTCTTTGACAACCATGACTTAACTATCTGAGGAAAAGGAATATCGTTTCCTATTAATAATATGTCATTGACATACAATATAATGAAAATGATCGCACTCCCACTAGCCTTCTTATATACACAAGGCTCATTAATGTTTGACATAAAACCAATTTCTCGGATTGTCTCTTCAAACCTAATATTCCAATTCCTTGATACTTGCTTGAGTCCATAAATGGACTTCTGCAACTTGCATACCTTCAAGCCATCCTTGGATGTAAAACCCTCGGGTTGTGCCATAAACACATCCATGTCTAGATTCCCATTAAGGAATTTTGTATTCACATCCATCTGCCAAATCTCATAATCTTAATGAGGGATGATGGCAAGGAGTATCTTGATAGACTTTAGCATGGCCACCGGTGAAAAGGTCTCATCATACTCAATGCCTTTTTTTACAGTACCCTTTTGCAACCAGCCTTGCTTTATAGGTAACTATGTTAACTTTCATGTTAGTTTTCTTCTTGAAAACCCACTTGCATCCTATGGTCCAAATCCCACTTGGAGCATCAATCAAGCTCCTAACTTGATTTTCGTACATGGAGTCCATCTCCGACCTTATGGCTGTAAGCCATTTATCAGATTCTAAGCCTTCCATTGCCTCCTTGTAAGTCATGGGCTCATCATCTTCCATAAGGATGAGATGTTTATCATAAATGATGAGAAACCCGTATCGCTCGAGAGTGATTGGAGCCCGGCTTGAGCTACACAATGTTGGTATTATAATAGGCTGTTCCATGCTTACACTATCTTGTGTGACATGTGTAGGTATAATTAGTTGATTGTCTATTTGATCTTCTAGAGTTCTTGAAACAAGATTCTCCCACTATCTTTTGCAATCATATGCTCATTCTCGAGGAATTTAGCAATTCTGGAAACAAGGACTTTTTGTTCCTTGGGATCAAAGAAGGTATACCCTATAGTCTCCTTAGGGTAACCCACAAATAGACACCTATTAGACTTAGCACCCAGCTTATCTGAACTCATCCTCTTTACGTAAGCTTGACATCCCCAAACTCTCAGGTGAGAAAGAGCGGGTTTCTTACCATAAAATAATTCGTATGGAGTTTGATCAACTGAATTAAAGGGTACTCTATTTAGAATATAAACTACATAAAACTAAAAGGATATGCTGAAATCTTCTTAGCTCATCATGGACTGAACCATATCGAGTAGGGTTCGATTCCTCCTTTCTGACACTCCATTGTGTTAGAGTGTATAAGTGTCCATTGGGATAAAATACCATTATCCCTTAGATAATCCTAGAACTCCTAGCTTAAGTATTCACAACCTTGATCAGATCGAAGGGTCTTAATACTTTTCCCAAGCTATTTCTCTACTTCAGTTCTGAACTCTTTCAATTTCTCAAATCTTTCAGACTTGTGCCTCATAAGGTGTAGATAACCATATAGTGAGTAATCATCGATAAAGGTTATGAAGTAGATGAAACCCTCGTGTGTCTTAACACTCATTGGACCACATACATCGAAAATGTATTATTTCCAAAGTACTAGTGGCACACTGACCCTTTCCTTTGAAAGGTTTCTTAGTCATCTTCCCTTTTAAACAAGGTTCACACGCACCATGGGATTCCTATTCCAATTGGCCTAAGTCTCTATATTTTCATAACTTAGTTAAGCGAGTTTTATTTATATGGCCTAGATGACAACGCCATAAGTATGAGGATTTCTCATTATCTAATCTTGATTTCTTAACAATGTTCATATTTAGAATTTCAGTTTTACTATCTAGAACGTAAATGCCATCCACAGATATTCCACATGCATAAAGAACATTATCACGTTGAATTTGACATCTATTATTAGAAAATAAAATTTCAAATCTTTCTATGCTAAATGCACGACAGAAATAATATTCTTAGTAACACCAGGAATATAATAGAAATTGATCAAAACTAAAACTAGGCCACTAGGCAAATGAAGGCTATATGTCCCTACAGCTGTTACAGCAACCCGTGCTTCATTTCCAACTCTTAAGTCCATTTCCCTCTTTGCAAGACTCCTACTATTCTGACAAGTATCTAATACCCAAGTAGAGTCATAGGGAACTATAGAGAAACTCTCTATCATGAACATACTTGAAGTGGATGCCTCACTTGGCCTCTTCTTCACTTGTTTAGAAATCTGAACCTTGCATTCCTTCTTCCAGTGACCGGCCTTGCCACATCAGAAGTAGACATTTGTAGTTCCTTTCTTACTTTTCTTCTTCTTACTAATTTTCTTCTTATCACTCAAACCCTTTTCAAAATGAGACCCACCATTGGAAGGTTTGGTTTTCTCAAGCAAAAGTAAAGCCTTTGGATCCTTGCGAATCTTAGGCTCTACCGTTTTCAGCATGTTGACCAACTCAGACAGTGAGGCATCAATCTTGTTCATATAATAATTTATCACAAATTATGAATAAATATCAGTTAATGAGGCAAGAATCAGATCCATACATAATTCATGACCCATCACATAACCCAATAGTTTAAGAGCATGTTATGATGCTAAAGTGCCATCCTGCATCTTCTTTCTGAATAAGAGTTTTGATGTATGAAATCTCTTGGACCTGGCCTATTGTAAAAAGAGCTCACAAAGATAAAGAATCATGGTATCGAGGTCCATGCTCTCATGATGTTTCTGAAACTCAGAATTCATGGTTTCCAACATTATACATGCTATTGTTTCACGATCTTTTCTGTGCTTCTCCCATGCCTCATGTTCATTGGCATCAGTTTCAGCATCAGGCTCAATAAGGAGGGGCTCGTCTAGAACATAAGATATCCTTTTAGATTTGAGGACTATCCTCATCACCTTGAACCAATCTGCAAAGTTTGAACCATCTAATTTATTATCAAGAATTGAGCGAAGGTTTATATTCGGATTCATTGTTCAACCTAGATATAGGATAAAATTTTTTTAGACAATAGTATATGTTCATGCATTTAATATAAGGTCTTTAATTAAATATGTAATTATTAATATTTTCTCAACATTCAAATAGCCCCTTCTATTTAAATTCAGGAAATTTGGTCAAACCAATTTTCCATAGTAGGTAGCATTCGTAGCCACTCATCATGGCCCCCGTTATATCAGGTCAAGCCATAACAAGATAACCATGGTTGGAACTCGCCCATTTGCATCTCATGCAATTGCTAATCCATTTGAGTTCTCTTTCTTGAGATATGTGTACCCAATTGTACGACTTCTCAAATGTGTCCCCAATCTGGCATTAGCTCCAATAATATGGACAACTAACCCATTTTGGTTAAGGCATTAACCCCATCTAGTCTCATTACCAAACATATGTTAAGGGAATGCATGTTGTACATGTGCTTACATCCATTAATAAGATTCGTATCACGACTTATGATGGGAAGACTATATACCACCTTAATATTGTTGTGGGGATTTTATTGGTGTCGCTAGTCTCACCCTAGTCTAGGTCTTACACGATGGATATGATTATGTAATTAATAATTCAGGGCTATTTGGAATTATTAACTCTAAGGGAACATGCCCGTGATTGGTATATCATAATCATTCCATTATGCCAAGACTCCACATAGCATGTAAAACAAACAAGGTCCATGTTTAGGTCATCGTACCTATGTCTATAAGTTTTAAATTAACAACTTAAACAACGTTTGTAAAATGATATGCGGAATCAATTCCACAACTATAAATCAACTAGGTCATAAAAGTCCCTTGCGTACTTTTTAATCTGATACCCATGGAGATTTCTAGGTAGGAGAGGCTCACCTTAAAGTGAATGAGTAGCCAAGTCCAATCCTTGCCAAAATAACTACGGGCACTTCGATTCATTGTACCATGGACAATTATGATTTAAAGATTTCATTCTTTAATTGAGTGAAGTACGGGATGACCCTCAATCAAAGCATTTACACATGTGGTAAAACATTTCTAATTTATATGATAATCACCTAGACTAAGTTTGAGCAAAACCTTAATTAGTTATCATATCATTTTCTGTAACAGGAATTGAAACCTAAGTCATGCATAGCATACTTTAATCAATTCATAGAAAATATGATTTTAACATATTATAATCAATCATGCATAGCATAATGCAGACTCTGATACCACTACTAGTTAATCAAGATAGTAATTGAACATGCAAACGTTGCAAGGCAAAATTTCTAAACTTAAAATTAACCTAAGGATCTCCTAGGCATGCAATGATTGATGTACTTGTTCGAAAGGTTTCGACTCTAATAACTCCTAGGATTTTTTATTTAATAATGAAGCCAAAAACCTTATCTCCCACTTTCCTACCAATAAGATATAAGTTCAAAATACAAATAAGTGTTGTCAATACCGCTTATCTAAATAGAAAAATGGTGACCACTGCAAGTATACTGTTACGATGTAGTTTTAAAAGATATCTATCCCACAGGGAATGACTAGCTCTAACGATTAACAAGAAAAATGGAATAAACAAAATAAAATATTTTTTTGATTTTAGTTGGGAGGATAAGAATGAAGAATGGTTAGATATATGTATGGAAGACTAGAGATTCTAAATATATAGAGTTTTCCTACGAAATAAGTATAGCAAAGAAAATATGCAAGTTCAACAAAGTTATTATGTTCACTAAACTAATTTAACACAATCGGTTCTAGACACTCAAATGTTCAATGATTCACCATAGAGCAACACATGAAATGACTTCTCTAAATCTGATGCAAATGAATTAAGATGATTATATAAACCTAGACAACAATATTACTATGCTTAGTACGAGTTGCCCTCACATAGCCATATTTTGCAAGTTACCATTCTAAAAATGTTGGTTCACTAAATAGCATTAAAATCACAGATCCAGTGATTATACACAATCTCGTTAACCCCGAAACTACTCTTAAAGTTAACTCAAAGGCATATAACTTGATTAATATAAAAGACTCAACACGAAATACGCATTATGACACATAGACATAAACTTCGAAATAGAAAGTATAAGTAGAAAGTAAAGCAAAGTTGTAAGGTATACAAGTGAAAGCTAAAGTTGATCAAACCATATCCACTCTTTAATGGGAGTTATCAATTCCCGCAATTCCTGCGTCTGCTTTGAATTCGGTCTCAGCCCATACAGAACCTCCGCTAGGATGCTATTCTTTGTGAATATCGAACAAACGAATGTTGAAGAACGAAAACTTTTATTGATAATGGATTTGAAAGTACACTTATACAACAATCGCTCGAATATGTAGAAAAATCTAGTGATCGAAATAAGGATTCGAATCAGTTAAACATTTTCTCTCTAACACTTATGAAAGTACCGAAACTAGATATTTTATTCTCTATCTACACACACTATACGTAACCCTATAATTGCACTCTAATGCTGCACCATGCACTTTGCTTGAAATTTGTAAGGTTTGGAGCCCTATTTATAGAGTTCGAAGGGTTGCGTCTATCCATACGAAGAGTTGTGTCCATTGGCGAAAGATAGCATCACTTCATTGTGATTGGTTGAGAAGCTTCAATCTTATCCACAATGGATATGCACCTTTTCATGATTGGTTGACTTCTAAAAAGTGTCTTTTTATTGGTAGTTGATGGCGGTTGATCATTCTTATCTGGCGGTTGGTAGTTAAGAAGATTTGACCAAAAAACAGTCCAAGTCACGACCGTGAATCTTTGTTTGGCAAATTTCTGCTTCTGAAGTGTATCAAGTAACGACCGCGAATTGTTGTCACAGCCGTGAATTGTGTTTTTCTTCAGAATTCTTCTTGTAACTTCACCAATCTTCGACAACTTCGATCCTAAGCCAAATCTTTAAGTTCCATGCATCTTTTTGCACTTTTTTCACTCTTTTGACATAGAATTCCACTTTAGATCCTTTTACTCGCAAGATTTACCTAGTATCTGCATTTGCACCAAAAACAACTACATACCACGTGAAATCTTTTATATGAAGTATAAAAATGACTTAAATTATAGTGTTTAGTGTGTAAAATTATATTGATAATAAGTGTAATTATACACTTAT
>CATIWQ010214259.1:0-12147 GCA_949673415.1 Euphorbia schlechtendalii
TTCTTCTGGTGAAGAGTAAACCTTTTACAATGCCTTGACTGAAGTACCCTTCAACAGTCTTTGCTGAGCTATACCAATACAGAAGTTCCTTCCTTCTATATCTGAGGCTCTGAGCTTCGTCTCTATTAAGTACCTTTCTTAGTAGAACTTCGCTCCCTTACACTATCTTACTCTTAGCTTAGTGTAAGTTACAACAGTTTAATGAAGATGATCTTTGTGAACTTCTGAACTCTGATTCAGTCAGTTCAATTACAAACAGATGAGATTTAAATGTTTGCTATGAAAAGGTTGTAGGCAGATTGAGATTTGTTTTTGCTTTTTTACTTGTATTAGGATTCGGCAACCTTTTCAAATGCAGGAAACCTTCTTTTTATAGAGGGAGAGAGTTTCCGTTGATATTTAGGACCGTTGCTGGAAATCCTGCCGTTGTCTCTTAGCCTTGTTTCCGTTAATAATCCGTTAGAGAGTTCGTCTAGGTCTGATTTGCACTTTGCTGTATTTGGTTGATTTTGCGGGTCCACTTTGTACTTACAGATATGTTTTTAGCAAAGCAGGTGAGATTTGTTCCTGAATTTGCAGCAATTTTTGTTTTGTAGCAAACTTAAGCCTAATGCGCGCGGCGGCATTAAATGCTAAGTCAGTTGCTTTGACTTTTTGGCGCCGAAAGATTTATTTGACCTTTTACAATCCTCAGAGGAGCATTTCAACGATCTGAGTATTGAGAGATCCTCTGTTATTTATATAACTCTTCTTTTGATAATGATGACCTCTGAGACTTCATAGTTCCTCTGATGAATTCATGTGCTTCTAAGGCGACTTCCTTCTGAACTCAGAACTTACAAAACTATTTATCCTTCAGAATCCAACAGTAACATATAAAATAATAATTATCATATAAAAAATAAATTTTATTAAAATATCAACTAACAAAAAATAAATGTAGATGAAGGAGGTGAATGTGATGGTGACAGTGGAGGAGGTGGTGGTGGTGGGGTAGAGGTATTGGTAGTGGCATGGTGGAGATGTGGTGGTTGTGGTGGCAGTAGCGGGCGATAGTGGGGTGGAGGAGGTGGTGGTGATGGTGACGGGGTGTGGAAAGTGGCAGATGTATTGGTCGGGTGGCGGTTACAGGGTGGGAAAAGTGATAGATGTATTGGTCAGGTGATGCTTGTGTTGCTAGGGGAGGTGGTGGTGTTCGGGGGGAGGTGATGGTGATGGTGGTGGCGACAATGGGACGGAGGAGGTAGTGGTGATGGTGATGGTGATGGTGGCAGTAGTGGGATGAAGGAGGTGGTGGATGTGTTGGTGTGAGTGGAAGAAGTAATAATGATAATAGTGAAGGATGTGAGGTAAAAAAGTAAGGGAAAATATATTCCCATTTTTTTTATGGGAAAACATTTTTCTTAATTTACACTACATTTTCATGTTGATTTGCATAATATTTTCCATGTCAAATACATGCCGGAAATTTTGAACAATATTTTCTGTAAAGAAACGAGGCCTTATTGAAATATTATTTTCCTTTGTGAATAAGATAAACATAACCGCCACTATTCATCTACAAATACGTTCATTTAGAACAGATTTTTAGTAATAATATTTTGACAAATTTCATACACGAAATTCTCTTTCAAATTTCCAACACTTGTAAATTAATATATTTTTTACATTTAATGTGTCGTATAATCGCTATTCATCTTCTAAATAATTCTTCAAAAGTTTTGGAAATACGATTATTCTCTAATATATCTTTGGACAATCTTGATTCAACATACGAATAACAGCTTTGGTCTCTAGTATAGAAAATGTTAGTATTCAATCCATCTTTATTTCCACTTTCATTGGTAATTAGAGTGTGGTTGTTGTGTATGTCATTTATGATTTTTCGTCTTTAGGGCTATTGTGAAATTTACAGTAGAACGTAAATTTGGTAAAACTTTGTTGTTTTAGGTTGGATTTTGGCCATAATTTCATGTTTATAGCCAGAGATTGATTGTTTATCATATAATCAAAATGAAACGTGGACCATTGTGTTTTAATTGTCAATGGCTGACTTTACATCATTTTCCTAGTAAAAGTTTCATTTTATCATTTTGCGTGAACGTCAATTTTGCCTTGGTTTTTCATAAACCAAATGGCACCAATGAAATGGAGACAATGGAGAACTTTGGACAAGGAAAATGAGAAATTATATTAAAGACCGGGTGCCAAGGACAATTTTCATGAATGGATGACATAAACGAAGAGCGAAAGAAAAATATAGTTGGAAGACACATGGACCTATTGTGTTGGTGATGACAATTTCAATGGACCACCAATCACTACTACAACCAGACCACGTGGCACTACTACGACACGTGACGAATAGATGAGAATCTGTAGCGCATAAAATGAATCATAAAACATTCACACACAGTACACAATCAATTTTTACTTGGTTAATCCCGATTGGTCTTAATATGCCAATCTTTTGAAGGATTAATCCAAGGATCTAAGGGAGTTGCTTTATTGATTACTAAGAAAGCCAAGAAGAAAGCATACACTAGAGTTTTTACAGAAATGTATAAACCCTAATACTCTAAGCTTAAAATGAAAACCAGTAAACTCTAAAACAAATAGTGTACAAGCTCAAAAGATAAAAACGCACGCGACTAACCAAATGGAGAGCAGAATATAAAGAGTTCAAGGCAGTGATGCATGCAACAACAGTCTAACAAACTCACCAACAACTTGCAAGGAGATTTCATCATAACCACACATCAGAGACGCCAATGGAATGAGAAAATCAGACGATCGGTAAGAAATCGCCAGAGGCAGCAAGAGAACTCAAAGGAGAAGAGGCGGAAACAAAACTGATAACCCTAACCCTTAAACATAGCTTATATAGCTCACCCGAAACTGAATCAGGGCCAAAATAAGCGGGCTTGGGCTTACGGGCTTAAAAAACACTTACAACTCAGAATATACAACCAGGAATAGATGGAAAAACAAGATATAAACATCTAAAATCCTAACAGTGCATTCATTTGATTTGCTACAAAATTAGACATTTCAAAGAAATTCAACAGATCAGTTACAGAAAAAGATTAGAAAGACATGCGAGTAAAAAAAAGTTACAAAGTAGCAGTTCATTCCAATTGTCAATTGCAAATTACAATAAATAAAACATCCTCAAAGAAAAAACTATCTGAAATAGGGAGAAAAGAGAATTAAGAAAGAAAATAAGCAAACAATAGAGAAAGCAATGGTCAAAACAGCCTTGAATGAAATCAGATTACCGATCTAAATCGAAAGCAATGATACTTTTCTTCTGAAGCTCCGATTATCTATGACAATGAATGAAAAGAAAAGAATTGTACTATTAATAATAAAAATCTAGCATACGTGCCAGTGTATTGTAAAGCACGGTAAGTTTATCCATTAATTATTAAATTTAAAAAAAAAGACAGTTATACTCTTTCCTTTCTCTTTATCTCTGTCATTGCTTTTACCTCCATTGCACTTCACCTTTGGAATTGAGATTTCTTTTCCACCGTGTATGTCATTTTGAAATCGTTACAAGCGGAATCATAATAATAGCTCGGCTAGTTCATCTTCAACCAGAGATTTGGATGATGGTGATGAAGAAGACGGAGAATGAGAGATAGTGGTAAGTCGTCAAAACAATGAAACAAGTTTGAATTCCTTTGATTGTCTTAGAAAAATCTTCCAATTAAGAGATTTAATGAATTTAAGGTTCCTAAACTCAAATTCTACCAATTTGAAAAGTGAAAAACTATAGAAGAGGATTAATTAATCGCTTTTGTGAATGAATAGCAGAAATTTTATAGATCTGAAAACCATAAATCTATTCAACGAAGACGAAGATGATTGTTATTAGCGTATGCTAATGTAAAAAACCATCCATTTAGCGGACAACAATGTCTCCTCACCTTAAACGAAGAAGAAGTACAACGCCATGAAGATAAATAAGCCAGTTCCTTTTCATCTTCATAACTCATAAGAACATGAATTGCTCAAAAATCAACTGAAATTTAGATTTTGAAGAGAGAAAATTAAAAAAAGTTTCGTATCTCTCAAATCAACTTCTAAACTTTTCCTTTTTAATTACTTTCAAACCCTTTTGTTCCTTAAATATCGGTTAACGATAAAGATGTGCTTTAAATTTGAACAATCTTTAACTAAAAGACAAAAGTATCCTCATATCAATATGATGTTACCGCTTTATATTAGGCTATATTCGACTTTAGACTAGAATATACAGTTAATTGCAATACATTGCAATACACTGACACGCATTGCAGAAGTTTCGAATTTTAAATATGATTTTTATAGTTATTTTGATGATGATATATAAATCACTTTCCCTGAAAAATCAAATTGTGACATTTCAGTTGTTATGTCATCATTAGGGGATTATGTTGCACGTTTTTGTCAATTTTGTTTTGAAAACCTCTGGAGGAACGATGTGTCCCTCCATCGGAAAAAGTTTGAAGTGGATGAAAATTTCGGAGCGAACGTCCCAACTAGGTTGATGCGTTCGCTTGTCTACAAAACACTCACACCTCTTTTATTAAAAAGAACGTGTCACAAATTGTGAATCGCCCAAATAAATTCAAAGTTCATATACAAGTCAATAACAAAGAATACTCTAATCAATTAAGAGATCCGAAGCAGAAAAAGGAAACGATTTGTTCCTAATCTTGAAGAAAAATCAACAACGATAAATATTCGCAACGAACAAGTCTTCTTGATCACGAACTCCTTCAAAAACGAGTTTGTTCCTCCTTTTCCAAATGCTCAAGGTGATTGAGAACCAAAGAGCCGTCGCAAATTCTCTCTTTGTGCCAGACTTAAAGAGAGACCTCCAAAGCAAAAGGAATTCATATGGACGGCCAGGGATAGGAGTCAAAATTCCAGCCAATTAAAAGCTCTACACCAAATGGACCAGCTGTCATTGCAGAGTAGAAGCAAGCGGTCAAGAGATTCGGACGCTGAACATAGGGGCAAGTCGCACCTGAGAAGGACCTCAAGATAAAAGGAATTCTTTAGTTGGGATCCTCCTATGAAACAAGAGCCAACCAAAGAAATGAATACGCGGGAGCATACAAATGGACCAAATCATTCAAAATGATACTTGAGGGTTTGACCAATTATCCTTTTCATATAATCCGGTACAAAAAGAAGCAGCTGAAAACCTCTTACTCGGACCAATATTCCATAGAAATATGTCACCATTGCTTGGGAAAGTCAGACTTAGTTATGTCGGGCTAGCGTTGGTTCTGAAGTCGAGGGTGGAAAGATGATCGGTGCTGCTGTAAAGATGAGTTTTTTCAACTCCAAACAGCTGGTTTATTCTCCTAAACGGAGCCTCTGAGCCCACATTGGTCACCCCTGCTGAATAATTGAATATCTGAGTGTGTAGAATCGAGTCTGTTAAATTAATCTAGTGAATATAATATCTTTGATGACCTTGCATGTTTTCTTTGCTATACTTGTTCGTAGGGAAAATCTATATACTTTTATCTTCTCTAATGTTTCATACATTTATCTATCCATCCATCATTCCAATCCTCCCAAATAAAATAAAATATATTTTATTTTCTTTATTTCGTTTCTCTTGTTGATCTTTAGAGCTGTCCTTCCCTATGGGATCGATATCTTTTAAAACTACATCGTAACTGTATACTTGTAGTGGTCACCATTTTTCTATTTAGATAAGCGGTATTGACAACACTTGTTCGTATTTTAAACTTTTATCTTATCGTTAGAAAAGTGGGGAACATGGTTTTTGTCTTCATTTTAGAATATAACCCCTTAGAGTCATTAGAGTCGAAACCTTGCGATCAGGTAATAACTAAGAAATCTTCAAAGTATAGTGTCTAAGCACTAAGTAGAGGATTTCACAACTTGAAGTTTCTTCAGAGCAACCTAAAACTTGATAACAAGAACAAGTTTAGTCAAAGTATCAGCTAGATTAATATTAGTATTAAATTTCTCAACAATTACAGAACCAACATTGACAATGTCTCTTACAAAATGTAACTTAATGTCAATGTGTTTAGTCCTTTGATGGAACATGGCATTTTTACATAAATGTATAGCAGGCTTAGAATCACAATGCACTTTCAACACTATTTTGACTAAAACCAAGTATAAATACAATGCCTTTCAACCATAAGGCCTCTTTAACAGCTTCTGTTAAAGCTATGTACTCAGCCTCTGTAGTTGAGAGAGCAACAATATGTTGGAGACTAGATTTCTAACTAATCAAATTTTCACCAAGAGTAAAACAAAATTCAGTGATAGATCTTCATCTATCTATGTCAGTAGCAAAATCAGATTCACAAAAACCTTCAACAACAGATTCAGTAAGAGACTTATTGTACATTAAACAAGTTAACATAGCCTTTTAATTACCTAATTAATCATTTGACAGCCAACTAATGTAACTTGCAAGGAATACTCATGTATCTACTAACCACACTGACATCAAAGGATAAGTCAGGTCTAGAACAAATTTTTGCATTAAAAGAGCCTACAAGATTTTGATAAGAAATTTGCAGCATAAATTCAGCTTCTTCTTTAGGTAAAGATTTAGGACTTGACTTGAGCTTAAATTTAGCACCAATGGGAGTAGAGTAGAGATAAACTTGGATTCATTTAATCCAAACAAGAACAAGAATTTTTTAACATAGTCAGTCATTTTGAGTCAAATGTGAAATTCTTTTACTTCTACCTCTTATGATGTTAATTTTTAAGATTCTTTTGGCAAGACCTAGATCTTTCATTTCTATTTGAGCTTGTGTTTTAAACTTTCAATTTCAGACTTATGCTTATATGCAATTCGCATGTCATCAATATAAAATAGAAGATAAACATATGATTCATCTTCAATTTTAAAAATTAAACACAAGAATCAAAACAACTTCTAATAAAATTTCAAAGTAATCATAAATTGGTCAAATATGAGATATAATTGTCTAGGGGATTGTTTCATGTCATATAAAGATCTTTTTAACAAACACATGTGATTATTTGCCCTTTTGGATAAAACCTTCAAGCTGAGACATAAACAATTCTTCATTTAAGTTGCCATGAAGAAAGATAGTTTTAACATCTAAATGTTCAAGCTTAAGATCATAAAAAGCAGTTATGGATAGAATTACTCTTATTGAGACATGTTTGACCATAGGATAGAAAATATCATGGTAACAATACCATCAACTTGACTAAAGCCCTTAACAACAATCATGGCTTTAAATCTCTCCTTTTCAACACCAGGCATTTCATGTTTTTTTAAACACCCACTTACAACCAATAATTCTTTTAGCTTTAAGTTTAGGGACTAAAATCCAAGTATTATTTTTAGATAAAGATTCCATTTCTTCATTCATGGCAGTTAACCATTTAGACCGGTCCTTAGAATGTCTAGCTTTAACAAATGTCCTAGGTTCCTCTGAATCAATATAATCAACCACATTAACAGAAAATTCAACAAATTTAGAATAGTTACAATCAAAAATATTTTTATCAAGATTTATAGAAGGTTTTATATTCCTTCTAACCCTATCTCTGAGAAGTTGATAGTTATTAAGGTCTGAATTGTTAAGAATATCATTAATTTGAGTGGCTATGAGAGGTTAATGATTTTCATCACTTTGAGTAACATCTTGTAATTCATTTTTAAAGTTAGGATTATTAACATTTTCAATTACAAGTTTATTAAAGGCATTAACTTGAGTCTATCTTTTAAATTCTACATTAAACCAAGATTGCTCATTATTAGAATTTTTACTACTTGAGTCACTTGTAAAGTTAGGAAAAACATTTTGATGATAATCTTTTCATCACTTAGAGAGCACAATTTATAACCTTTGATTCCTTGAGGATAGCCTACAAAAACACACCTTTTGGCTCTAGGATCCAGTTTTGTTTCCCTATGATGAATGTAGACAACAAATCCAAAAAATTTAAGGTTGCTGTAATTTGTAGGTTTGTTATTCTAGACTTCATTTGGACATTTAAAATCAATGATACTACTAGGGGATATATTAATGAGATAACAGGTAGTTTGAGCTGCCTCAGCCTAAAAATTTGGACTCAAACTAGATTCAAACAACATACATCTTACTTTATCAAGAATAGTCCTATTATATCTATCTACTACACCATTTTTGTTGTAGTGTATAAGAATAGGTTCTGTCTTTACAGTAAGTATTGGAGGTATTATGGATAAATTCAAGACCATTATCAGTCCTTAAGATTTGAATCTTATTATTCATTTAATTGTCAACTAGAATTTCCATTAAATAAACTTCTCAAAAACATTAGATTTATTTTTTTGAAAATAGATTCAAACCTTTCTAGAATAATTATCAATAAAGGATACAAAATACTGAGACCCATTTAAAGAAAATGGTACATACAGAGATCCCCAAAGATCACTATGTATATAATCTAAATAATTTGTAGATGTATTAGTTGCAGCACTAAAACTTTTATTTTGAGTTTTACCCATTATGCAAGTTTCACAAGTTTAAATCTTATTAGTTTTTAAAATGTTCAAGGTTCTTGCCTTATGTAGAAAATTAAGACCTTTGGGACCTATGTGCCAAAGTCTACTATTCCATAACTCAATTTGTTTAGAACTAGAAACAACATAACTTGAACCATTCAAAACACAACCTTTTAGATAATAAAGATCATTAATCAGAATTCCTTCATTGAGACATTTATTATTTCTCATAATTTGTGAGACTCCACCTTAAGCCTTATAATCTAGGCCTTTATAATTCAAATAACTAAGAGATATTAATTTTCTTTAAAGGTCAGGATTATGTCTGACATCAGTTAAAAGCACTTTATTGCCTTTTTAACAAATAATATCACAAAGCTTATACCTTGAACTTGACAAGTAAAATTATTCTCCATTAACACATGACCTCCATTTACAAGTTTGTATTCATAAAACCAGTCTCTCCTAGGTGTCATATGAAAGGTGAAACTAGAGTCAAGAATTCACGATTCTTGATCTCTATTATAACCCACTATTAAGGCCTCAATATCACCAAGCTCACCAATGTTATTAAAAACAGCTACAACTTGCTTATTTTCAACTTGTTGGGCCTAGTGTGACATTTCTTATTACAAAGATAGAAAGTTAGATATATGCAAGTTTTATTTTTAGCATCATCTTGATTATTTCCATCATTTGTCTTTTGAGCATTAGAATTAAATTTACCATTTTTACACTTCTTATGATTTCCCTTTTTACCCTTAACATAAAGAACCTCAATAGTTTATCCTTTGGTTTTAGAATCAACTTTAATTTCAAGTTCTCTCAAATTCAAATCATTGAAGATATCTTCAACTTCTATATACACCTTACCATATTTCAAGGCATCTTTAACATTTTTATACATATCTGGTATAACATTAAGCAAAAGAATAGCTTGATTTTCAAAGAAGTTATTTCATATGCATTTTCTTGATCATCAATAATCTTTTGAAAATCATCTATATTATCATCAATGGACTTACTAGAGTTCATTTTAAAGCTAAATAACATTTCTTTTAACCATGCAACTTTAGCCACATCTTTAGTCATATATAGGGATTCAAGTTTTAACCAAAGATCAGAAGCATCATCACAACTCCTAACCTTTCTTAGAATACAGTTAGTAAGATTCAGGATAATGGTTGAATAAGCCATTTCCATGACATCTTTCTTCTCATCAAGTGTGAGGGAACTAGGGAGAGTGTCAATTCCTTGTAAAGCTCTATGACATTTTTGTTGAACTAGGATAACTCTCATGTTATCTTTCCATAACATGAAGTTAATTTTACCATCAAAATTTTCAATATTAACTTTGGTATTAGACATGATTAGACAAGTGGTTAACAGGCTCACAAGTAAACAATTCTTTTAGACAAACACACACAACAAAAGCTCTTAATTGAGAGAGAGGTTTAAAGAATCTGATTCCTTTAAGAGAATAGCAAAGGAGTATTGGTCTTAAAAAATTAGAATAAGAAAGAGATGTGAGAAGAACTAATTCTAACAATCAACTTTGATTAATAGTAACTTCAATAATACAATCAATCAAATAGCAGAAGAGGCAATTTTTTATATTCTTTTAAAAAACCTTTTGGAGAGATATAAGAGTTATAAAGTAGAATAGTTTTAGAAGGAGAAATATACATGCCACTACTATAAATGTTAAGGAAGATTCAATAAGCACATATAATCAAATAATCTTTTTAAAGCTTCAAATAGAATTACATAATCATGCTAAAAAAACTGAAAAGATTAGAGATGAGAGAATCTTACAGACGAGTCTTCTTTTAATAGTGATATGAGAGAAGAGTTTATACAAATATTACATTTGAATAGCTTTTCCAAAGATCCACAACAAAGATTTTTTAGAAATTTCACCAAATCCCTCGAAAAAAAATCAAAGGATATAATTAGAGTCTAGAACGAAACTCAAATCATGCAAAGGATAATCTTTACAAGAAAAAAGATGAAAATACAAGCAGGAGGAATATCCAACACAAAAAAAAAGATCAAAGAGATTAATATGTTAATCTAAAATAGGCGATCAATGATGCAGTCGAAATAGACTTGTCTAAGAACCAGAGAAGAACCACATGAAACCCTAAAATCGTAGAGATCGAACACAAATCATGCCATAGATATGCCATAATCATATAAAAGGGCCTAAATTATCAAGCTTATAAGTAGAAATAAGCTTGATCAAAATTGCAAAGAGTAAACAACACATACAATTTTTAACGTGTTTCATAGTTCAACTTTTCAAGGCATAAACTAGTCAATGCATGGAGCAGGGGGCTCAAGTTGCTTCCAATAGTCAAAGGCTAAATCTCCTAATTGTTTATAGGTTTCAAGGCTGTTATTGAAGAGATAATTCTAAAGAAGAACACGCATAACACAATCACTAACTCCATGCGAAAGAACTATAGAGATCTCAACCAAAAAACCAATGATCTTGAGGAATCCAAGAATAATACAGACAATATAAGTCAAATAACAAAATAACCTCGAGATACCATATAAAATCCCAATAGCTCTTCTTATGTAGAACTGCTCTCCATCAAAGTTATCTGCTTGTAACAGAAATCTAGCAAAGTCACGTGCCAAGGAAGCTTCAAGAGATGGATCGAGCACATGGCAGTGAAAGACGATGCGTAGTTAGGGATTTTGAAGGAGAATGAAAGAGAGTAGCTAATGAGAGAGAGAAACAAACAAATTATTTAAGGCTAGGTTTCAAAGTAACATAGATTCGGGTAAAGAAAGGAAGAGGGCTTTTAGGCTTTGGACTTTGGGCTTTATCAAAGCTATGAGCCAACATAACTATAGGCCACAAAGCTCAACTCATTAATTATTTTTGTATAACGGCAAATTTCTTATCAATAAGGAGAAACAAGTGAAAGTTGTATCACTTTTATCAAAGTTTTGAATGTGAATATAATAAACGAAATGCATACCTTGCTCCCCAAACTTGGTAATAGTAGTCATGTATCATCCAAACTTTTAGTGCTATAGTTGACACACTAAAATTGGCAAAAATAATACGAGTTACACCATCGATGCCAAGTATATGATTGATTTAACTTTTTAAATATGTTTTCAGAAACTAACATATAGCATTGAATGGACAAATTGTATCGATTATGTCATTCAGGGAATAAAGTAAAAACACATAAAAATTAAAATGAAACATGATTATTTTCGTCAACATTGGGAACAACATATTCATATGGAGAATATAACAGTTTGTTGTCTTAAATATAAGGTTTTTTAACGATTACCCACAAAGTAATTGTTAATTGTTATCTTGTTTTTAGTTATTGTTGGATCTAATTTTATATCACTTAATAAGTGAAAGAGAAAAAACAATGATTACATTGTGAATGTAATATCACTATAAAATGAAATAATGTATTGATGTTATTTCGTAAATGGTTTGAGAAATTACTCTCCACCAATAGTAGAATGCCTTCAAATAAACTTGTCGTAACCGGCCCCATAGTGTATGTATGTGTATATATATACACACACATGTACATGTACATGAATATACATGTACATGTATATGTATGTATGTATGTATGTATATATAT